>JAPDSC010117388.1:272212-283821 GCA_026290005.1 Latrodectus geometricus
AATTTTAATCAACTGCAAGTAAATTAATTGCTTATAAACAATAGATAATTATAGCTTAGCTTCCTTTCAATTTACATTAAACAAAAGCAACCCTTCTTTTTCTGCCAACAACGTTGGATTTCAAACTTACACATTTCTTATCAATTTATTTTATTAAACAAAGAAAGTTGTAGATCATAAGAATTCTGAAAAATAAGATACATTGGAAAAATATTACAAAAATAAATAACAAATTGTGCACAGAATATATTCAATGGTTCTTTCGAAATCTTTTAAGAGAACACATTTTTCACCCCCCTCTAGCATTTTTGGGAAAAACAGTCAAAAAGTATTCTTTAGGGGTTAGATATTGTTTGATTATTCCTTCACAAGTGGGTCCTGAACTTAACATCAGCGACAGAAAGCACTTATTATGAAAAGTGAACACAATATTTTCATCTTGTTGCTGACAAATTAAGTCTCACTCATACAAGCAATAATATTATTTAAATCACAAATTCAAATTTGATATGGCTTTATACTTATAGCATTGTTGACAATATATTCACCACATTTATCAATATGAATCAAACCAAAAGCCCTAAAGAATTTAAAGTCAGCATTTAATTTTTTTATGTAATGAATATATAATGTTTAGTCCATCATTGAATTAAAATAAAATAGTTATTTTTTAAATAAATTGTAAAACTATTTCTAAAATTTTTATTAGGTTTTGACATTTAAGAAAAGGGGAATCACAAAAATTATAAACATCTTGCATTTTTCTAGCCAATAAAATTAGTTATGTCCATTAGTTTTTTTTTTTTTTTTTTTTTTTTTTTTTTTTTTTTTTCCTTGCTTGGTAATTATTTCATCGAAACATAAAATAAAACTTTTAAAAAAAATTTACATTAAATTGAATTTCAAAAATAAGGAGCAAATTCAAATTTCATTATATTTCTGCTTCATTATATTTTACAATTTTGGCGATTTCGCAGTCTTCAAAAAGGCAGCTGAAAATACATTTTAAAGTTAATTCATTAAAGGAAAAGGGAAGAAATATTTAATGATTGTATTGTATCAGAGATTATTGAGATGGTATTCGAATCCAATGCCCAAAGAATGATGATATTTAATTCAATAATTATATTATCAACAGTTTTTTTTTATTTATTTATCCTAAAAAATATTCATATATAATAATAATCATATATAATTTGTGGAAAAATTTTAATTATAAAACTAGTATAAATAATAAAGAGTTTTATAATTATTTCATGAACAGTAATAGAATGTGTTGCAAAAAAGTACACGAACTCACAAAAAAATAAAACGAATTAAGCAATTATGAAGAAATCTTCAATATATAAGCAATGTTTCCTTAAATGAGCAAATGTGTGTGTGAAATCAGAGTGAAAGCATTTATTAATTAGTATCAAAGGGATTCATGCTAATTTTTGTATATCATAAAGTCACCCCTGACACCTATGTATGCTGATGCTCAGCGTGACATGGAATCTATTTATGTTATTATAATCTACCATGACATTTGTACAGCAGATTTTACCATAAATATAGAAAATAGATCAACTAGTTTGAAGGTATTTGCTTTTACAAGCCATAAAAAATTGTTTTGGTTTTCACATTAGTAAATAATATTAAATTTTACATGTAAGATAATACATACAAAAATACAATTAAAATTAACTATGGGATACTATATAAACTTAATCTTTGAAACATTCATTTCAATATTGGCCCATTATCTTCATAACTTTATTTTCAAAAGACTAAAAGAGAAAATAACTATAAGATTAAAAATGGCAATTTACTTGGTATATTTATTGCTAATTAACAACTACAGTAAACGTTATGTTGAAAATTTATTGAAACATGCACTTATGTTTTTTATATTTTAATACGGTTTTTAAACTAGTTTTTGACACTTATATTAGACATCAAAACCAAGCACTTGTAATTAAAAAGAGCATCTTTTATACATTTTGAAGTAAGCATACTTTTTATACAAATTAAAAGTGAATTCATAAGAAAAAAAACTATAACAAAGTACTAATTAATACTCATTAATTTGGTATTTGCTATCATTTTGTTAATTTGATTAAAAAACTTTTTGAGCTTTTCCTCATAAAGAAAGCATACTTGAATAAAAATTTTTTTACACAAATAGAAACTTTAAGGCTATAGTTATATATATTAAAACAAGAAAAAAAATGAGAATATGTGGTTATGCAATTCAAAAATTTATTTTGTAAAATGATATACTTTCTTAATTGCAATTATTTCAAATAGCAAAATATGCATTGTTATTTTTTTATTAATTAATATTATATAGACCAAAATAAATTAAGTAAATAAGTTTATAAATTATACAATATTTTAAATAAATAAAAAAATATACTAGTGTGATTGATTCAGAAATATCCTTAACAGCAGTTGGTTGGGTTTTATGGCGCAAGGTCCAAAAAAGGACAAGTGGATATATGTCAGAAAAGTTGATTTCCTTATAAATTAAGGTACAGGATATACATATATTTCTGAGCATTATTGTAATTTATGTATATATGTATACAGTACAACGTTTTTACATTTTCCTGCAGTTTACACTGATTCTTTTGGTCCCTTCCAATTTTCCTATGTTTATAATGTTTAATTATTCCCACTTTTACACTTTTGAAATTAAGTTTTTCCCACTGATTAGACTTTATAAGCTGTCTCGGATTTGCTAACACCATTTTTTTCCAGGTCAATAAAAAGGCTTGGATGTCTTCAGACCTTTTTGAGATGCAAATATATGCCCTTAAAGCAAAGATGGGAACACAGAACAGAAGAATTCTGTTATTTGTTGATCAGTGCCCAGAACATCCAAAGAAATTCAACTTCAGAAATATTAGAATTGAATTTCTGTAAGCAAATTGCACAAGCAGGTTACAGCAAATGATTTAGGAATAATACATGCTTTGAAGACTTATATATAAGAAGACTTATTTTTAATATGTAATTAAGTTTTAATATTTAGTGGTATTTTAGTATTTTTTTTAATATCTGTATTTTATAAATAAAAACTAGAAATGACTCTTTTCTGTGCAACACTAATTTTAATTTAGTGCCAAAAACATAAATTAATAAATTAGTATTTTTTGTTAATCAAAATTTCAACATTATTGATAGCAACTTTTTTGCTCACATTTTATTTAACCTTTAAACATGGGAAGAGCTTAGGTTATCTCTTAATTTTTGTTATAAACAGGCGACATTTTATCTCTTTGGCCACGGCAATGAAACTGCTAGCACCGGTCCTGCTACATGTCAGTTAAATAGACTTGCATCTTGAGTTCAAGCCTTTGTGAAGACCATTAATCTTTGATAACTTAAATCCTTGAGTATCTTTCACTTCTTTTGACAACTTTCATACACGTAAATCATCACTGTTTTGCTAGAAACCTTATTGTACTATTTTACACTTCTGTTCCTGCAACCATGACTAATTGATAACTGTTCTTCATGAATTATGGTAAAATATTGCATTATAATATTAGAAAAATAACTGAAATCATGCGTCGAACATCAATAGAGACCCCCAATACCAGTATAAGAACTTATGTAGTTTAGTAATGATGTGCTTCATGATAGTAAGCATTCAGCTAAGCAAATTGAACAAATTTTGAAAAGTTACTGACTTTGATTACATTCTCCATTATGTGTTATGGATTTTATAAAATAATGAGCAAATATGATAAATATTTAATAATTTATCACATTTCAAGTTTAAGATGATTATGAATACCCAATAATTATACATATTCACAGGTTTATTACATTTACCATAACATGCTTATTATAAAACAATGTTTGAAATACCTTTTAAAGTAGGATTGAAAAAGTCTCTCCCAAATGACTATCAAATATTTTAGAAACAAAGAAGAAACTCAAACTTTAAAAGAAATAGTTAATGTTTCTCATAAAATAACAGAAAATAGAAGATGATTCAAATGTGAAAATTAATGATCCATTGCGAAATGACAGTTTAGCTGCAATTGATTTTGTGATTTGGAATTAGAATTATCTATTTCAACCTGATAAATATTTTAGCAAGAAAAGAAAATATACAGCAAGAAGTGATCCACAGAATTTATTAGCAATGATATTAAAAATTCAAAACGAAAACTTATCTTTTAGGTACAAAATAAGAAAATTTTCATAGTGGTATATGAGAAATCAGTTCACAATTTGTGAAAAAAAATTAATTTTGCTCGAAGATTTTCTAGATCAAGCAATACCACTATGGAAATCTGTTAAAAAAATCAACATTGATATTAAGGATGTGTTTGCAAGTGAGAGTGTAAACCTGAGTAATGCAAATGTTTTTTTAAAAAAAAAGTCCATAAAACTGTAATTCTAAATGTCAATAGTCTAACATATCTACACAAGTTAACTTGCAAGTAAATACAATTAAATACTTTTTTTATAAGTTCAGTTTGCTTCGACTTGGAACTGTATAAAATCTAAAATATAATCTAAATTGTTTTCTTTATCCAAATCTTTTAATCAACAAGACATAAAAGTGATCTTTAGGCACTTGTTATTTAATTCAAAACTCAGCTTTGTTTGATATATATATATATATATATATATATATATACAATGTTTACTAAAATAACAAGCTAGGCTTTATTCTTTTGGTAATTTTGATCATTTTATATTTTTTAATACTTTTTTAAGATTAATTATATAATTTATACTATTATGTAATACATGTCTTAAAATATCTACTGGAATAATTATATAAAATTGGCTGGTTGGTTGGGTTTCGGGGAGCAAGGTCCCAAAAGGACAAGCTGCGCCATTATATAAAATTGGAACTGTTATATAAATTAAGAAAAAAATATTTATTATTACTTGAAAATATTTTTTCAAATTAAGATATTTTTCGACATAATAATTACATTCCCCAATGAGTTGGGGATTCTATAAATTTACCAATAAAAGTTATAAATGTTCCATAATTTATCAGAATTACCAAGTTTAGTTAATTACAAGTAAGCAATCGGCTTAGATTGAAAATTGTTTTATAAGTCACATCAGTAGCTGAATTCTCTAGTTTATAAGTCCCAGTTTTTATGAATTAAACATTAAGAACAAAATATTATTAAAAATAAAGTTCTCTAACCTATTTTTGAAGCATGACAAGAAAAACACTCTCCTTATGAACATTTTAAAAAAATTAATTGGCTTAAAAACTTTTGAATATATAACATTGAAAATGTTACAAAAATGGAAATCCTCGTAAATCAAAGTGTTCCAAAATGTGAATCAGCAGTTTTGTTCACGGGAACTGTTATCTTATAGAACATGCATGAAGTTTTCTTGCTAACAAAATTTCAATTAAGTTCTGTAAGATTTTGGAAATTTTTCATAAAACATGGCAAAAATTGCTATAAATTTGTATATATAATTGAAAATAAAAAATTTAAAAAAAAACACAATTTTTTCCATGCATAAATTATAGAAAAACTTAAAAAAATTTAAGAAATTTTGATTTTATTCACAAAATTGAATAAAATTTTCATTCTGTAAATATTGTCTAAGACATTCTTTATGTGTCTTATAATGACTTTAAAATAAAGACAATTCATTAAACTAAAAATTATTTTAAATTTATTAAAATTATTTACTCAATTTTACAACTTACTTTTCAGCATTCACTTTTGCAAAATGAACTACTTATGGTCTCAATTGTTTAATTTATAAATTATTTACTTGGTTAAGATAACACTGTTCAATGAATCATTGATTTGAAAGATTATCCAATTTTGATTGCATATTATCACAATGCAAGTCACTAGTTAAAATGTGGGTTTTCATTACCACTATGCTTCCAATGGGAGTTATCACAGGACAGCCATTTCTAAAGATGTTAAAGAATCAGTAAAGCATTGAGCAATTTTAATTCTGACCCCAAAAACACATGTTAATTTAGATTCATATTTTCTTACATACTTCTTCCTATAATTCTTATTACAAATTAGCATTCCTCAGCCACAAAGCAAAATGCACTATCACCTACATACCAATTTGAAAAGATGAGCAATTATATTTGACAAATTAATACATAAAAAAATTTAAATAACAGACTGGAATAATATTTCAGACAAGTAGAATAGAATATGTTAAATAAACTGAAATATCTGCTGTTTTGCAAACACTGAAATCTTTATAAAGGACTATTCTGATTGAATGTCCTAAGAAACCAATATAAAATAACTAAAAATGATTGATTTCTGAAAGGTGAAACATTAAAATTAGAATTAAATAGATAGCTAACTTAAAGAATTCATAAGTAAGATAAAATAAATTTCATGTTTTATTATTCTGCCAGAAAAAAATAAGAAATTTAATAAGAAATAGTAAAGAGTGTAAAAAAATATTTTTAGCAAAAAATCATATTAAAGAAAGCAAAGAATTAAAATAATATGGGAGTTATGTATTAAATAAAACAGGAAATGCTAGAAAATAAAAACTAAATACTACACAAACATAACAAATTAGAAATCCTGAACTAAAACTAAATGCTGTATCTATAGTAACTCAGTATAATTAAACACTCTTATTTGATAAAACGAAGAAAATTACTTTCTCGCGGCATTAGTTGCCCATATACTGATATAGGTTGGCACAACATTCTGCTTCCTAAAAAAAGAAACATATTTCAAAATAAACATAAGTTCATCAGTACATGGTTCAAAGAGGTGTATAATTAACACCGTGAGTGAGTACTAGGCAAACTGTGTGTTAGGAGATATACCAAAGATTTGAGGAGTACTAAGCAGTAAAACAATCTGTGTACATAAAGGAGACATTAAAAGCTGCCATAAGAGAGTTAGATCTAGGGAAGACTTAAATTCCGCCAGAGAGAAGTAGAGGGTGATAGTAAATTAGCAAGATTTTTATTTGGTTAATGAAAACATCTATTTTTTTATACAATTGATTGAAGTGAAAATATAATCTCCACATAATAAACCATTTCTAGAAGAATATAAAGTGAAGGTATAAATTGAAGTTTCTTTAATAAATGTCATAGCATGAATACAAATAATTTAATCATAAGAGAATTAAATAATAAAAGTAGCTGAATATAAAATTTTCAAAATATTATTGTCTGAATTTTCATTGAAATGGAACAAAGAAATCCTTGAGTAAATGAAGAATTTATCCATTTATTAATTACACAAAGAATATTTCAAATATAGCTGAAATGTTCCTTAGATGATAAATACAATATGTATAGTTAATTAGCTCTAAATTTCAATACTGATTATTTAAAATTAATAGTGATATATTCAGTAAAAAGACTGGGTATAAAGCAGTTTTGGATTTCATTTATTATAATTTCAATTTTAACAGTCAACTTCTCTACCAATAGACAGAAAGACAATTGTTAATATAATTTAGCAGGCAACAATATTCTGAACTACATGTATTAAAAAAATTTCTTTTCATTGATGAAATGATTATTAAAGTTTTAGACTGTGGAATAGAATTTGATACCTATTAAATATTAGTCAACATATTATTTATTACACAGGATCTGCCTGTGTGAGGACTGGATCGCAGACTAATAATTGACGTTCTCCATAGCTAGCATCCTAAATTCCTAGCATCCAGTGCTCGCCTCTATCCATTTGAGCTCTCTTGTGAATGGGAATGAGTAGAACATCGAATCCTTGTTGAACGCCATATACATAGTTGGAAGCCTTGTTCTGGTCGCTAATATCGTTGAGAAGAACCATTCCTTCATCAGCGCCATCTGCTGCTGTAACGTAGAAGCATGCGACAAATTCAGGGTGAAGTACGGCAACTTTGACGGTCACGTAAGCTTGTTCCGCGTAATGGAGAAGCATTCTGACAATGACGGTATCTTCTAGTTGTCCATTTGTGGGTAGAATTGAGTTGATCGCTTGTTGATCCAAAATTCCGGCTCCTTGAAGAATTTCATGTAGAGGCGCGTTCTGCATGTTGAAAATGTAGCTTGAAATCTGATGAATGTTGAAATGTCGGACTTTGTTGACGGTGATTTGAAATCTAAATCAGTTCCTCAAATGCTTTTATGGAAATTCGAATATTTGGAAATTGGAATTTTGAATGAATCAAACAGAACGAATCTTTTTAGTTAACGAACGAGCGCTAAATTCAAAATTTCATTAACAAATTTCCCTTAATAAAAAGCAGTGGAATTAGAATCGTACTTTTTTAAAAGAAAATTTAGTAAAAATATCAAAGTTATCCTTATTTTTTTTCTTTTATATTTGTTTTTGTGATTTAAAAATAATCATGTGGTCATCAAACTTTATTAGTTCGCCATATTGGCTACCTTACCGCTTGAAACCTATTAGGCAATAGACAAAGAAAATTTAAGTGCTGCCATCTATAGCCATTATGGCGAACTAATAAAGTTTGAAAATATCCTATCTGTAACTCCAAACTGCTCGACCGTAGAGCTTCGCCAATCGATTCCTTGTGGCTAAAAACCCCAGACCCCCAAGTTTACCGGAGTTTATTAATTCTGGGGCGATTTTCGACTTGGCAACCATTCCTCGTATTATAGTATTAGATAGATAATTAGCTATTTCATTAACTATAAAATAGCTAAAATAAACCCATATTTCTAATTACAAGATTATTAAATTAACAAGGTATTTTTAAAAATAAAGTTAAATTTCAAAATTAAAATTAGTGAATTTAAAAGTAGTAAACAGAAAAATTAATAGATGTAAAAATGTCAAAGTGTTGTAAATAAAATTTGAACTCCAGCTTATTATTGTTTAAAAATATTAAAGAAATCATAAAAATGAAATGAAATGTTATAATTTTTAATACACGGCACATCTATATATATATAATCATATAACACAGAAAATATTCTGTTAATTAAGAAATTGTTATTTTTAGATTAAGAAAATAAGCATAATAATAAATTTTGACTGGATTGTTTGTCATTAAATGATTATTTTTTTGCTCACAATGCTAATTAAACCGGGATTTACAACTTAAAGTGCATGTATGTGCATCCACAACTTTGAAAACCCAACTAAATAGATATAAACAGAACAAAGAATAATTTCTTAAGAGAATTTTCAATACAAAAGAATAATTTCCTATGTACATATAAGTATGTATATCTGTGTATATATATATGTAAAGACATACATATATGTAAGTGTGCACTATACATGCTTGCTTTCGTGAACGCATAAGAACTGATAAAATAGCTTGTAAAATCCTAAGTTCATAAAATCCTAAAATAAGTGTTAAATTTTAAAACCAATTTTTTTGCTCTCTTTGTTTTCTTAACATAAATAAAATACCATTATAAGAAAATTATTTACACTATATAAAAAAAATGTGCGAAATAAAATTCATATTTAAAAATTCTTACCTTTATCTTATTGATAAAAAAAAATTAGGCAAGTAATATTTTTTTTTTTCAGTTTAAAAATATTTCTAAAAAAACATTTCTCCGCTTTTTTTTAAGTGGGAAAGTATTTTAGTTGTTTTTCTCAAAAAGTACCTTAATCTTCTTAGGCCCCTTTACCTCCTTATTTTAAAGACAATTTCATTTTCTTCTTGTT
The DNA here is from genome assembly GCA_026290005.1 of Latrodectus geometricus. NCBI lineage: Eukaryota > Metazoa > Arthropoda > Arachnida > Araneae > Theridiidae > Latrodectus > Latrodectus geometricus. The sequence goes on from JAPDSC010117388.1 coordinate 281,839, forward strand.
TGATACTTGAAAGTTCTTTTTCATTCATAATTATTTCATTAAACCACTAGGTAGTTCTTATGTACAAATTACATCCAATTCTTTATTCGAAAAGTATAAATAGGAAATTTTTGGCTGCATGGGTTTTTTAGCCAAAACTTATGGACAAGTAATTTGACTAAATCTTACGAGTTGGTATTGGCAGCAAATCAATAAAGCACTTACCAAAATAAATTTTTACAGTGATTAAATAACATATTCAAATGCTCAGAGTTTGTTTGGAATTGTAAAAACTCTTAAAGCTTATACTGTATTTCATTTTTTTTTAAATTTATGTTTTGAAAGTTGTATGTGCAATTTTAAATTGATTATTTTGTTACTATTTAAAAGTTAGTGTAATGTTTAAATACCATAATTTTATAAAGTTGTTTAATTTGTAATTTATATTTTTAATAGTTATATTCAAAATTGAGTTTCTTTAAATTTAGAGCATGAGGGAAGTTGAAAATTATGTGAGTTTTTACTTTATGTGTGTCACTCAATTTAATTTGCTATATTATATACTGAATTATGTAATTTATTAATGAAGAAATATATGAGATATATATTATTCATTATATATATATATATTATTCATTATATATATATATATATATATATATATATATATATATATATATATATATATGGTTCTTGTTGAATTGTATTGCTTGATTAATTAAAATTAGTATAATGTGTGGTAATGCTTTGTTAATTAGAAAGCAAATTTTCATGCAAGTGGATGTTATTTATGTTATTGATTTAGCTTTATTGTCATATTATTATTCAGTATTAAATTGAGTTGCAACTGACGTTTTTTAAGGTGATTGCCACTGCCTAATTAAATAACAACACGAATTTTCATAAGAATGTATTTTATTTATGTTATTTATTTAGCTTCATAGCTCCATTGTTAGATAGCATTACAACAGATGTTTTTTTAAGTTTGGTACCAACGATCAGTTAGTTAGAATTTTCATAAGAATATTATTTGATATGTTATTAATATAAATTTATAGCACAGTTGTTAATACTTGCTTGGTATTGTTACATATGGTGTATTTTTTTTTTGTATTCTTTTGATTAATTAAAAGACAATTAAAAAAATTAACAATGTACTTTTTAATGACTAAGTACAAATAATAATATCAATTTTTAGAGTTAAATCATATATTTTGGCTATGACTAGAAGATGAACTCTATCAATGATCTTATTAGTAGAAGTACTGCTTTTCTTTAAAAAGCATGTGAGCTCAAAAACATGCTTACAATTCTTTCTATATTTTAACTGAAAATATATATTTCTGTTTTCATAAATTTAAGCTTTATATTTTTCAAATTTTAATATTATAACGTTTTAGTCTTGTATTACAACACTTTTTTTTTTTTTTTTTTTTTGATTATGTTTTCTCTCAATATAATATTTTGCTAAAATTGTTTTGAAGTTAATTATACCAATTTCATCCTCTTAATTGGATTATTCATTCTTGAGGCACAAATATTAAATATAATCCTTTAGCACATTTTTGAATTTAATGAATTTTTTTGACAATCTGGATTTTTGATTAAATCGGAAATATCAAAAATAATCAAGAACATTATTTTGGAAACTCTAGCTTATACGACATCATAGTTAAATTTAGAACAATGTTTTAATTATACCTTTGGCAAAGAATTCTTACAAGAAGAATTCAAGTTAATTTCCTTTTTTGAAAAAGCACAACGCTTTATTATTTTATGTTTTTAGCTATTATAATGTTTTTTTTAATTATTGATCAGATTTAATTCATTTAGAAAGAAACTATGGTATAACAATTACATCAGATAAGTAACATTTTTTAAGTGCCAAAAAAATCAAAAATACACCAAAAAGATAACATTTCACTGATGTTGTGTATTCATGAAAATTCTGAATTATGTGAGATGATTGTTCCAATTTAAATGTGTACATTCTTTAAAGCATAC
>JAPDSC010117388.1:288821-308653 GCA_026290005.1 Latrodectus geometricus
TTATATATATATATATATATATATATATATATATATATATATAATACAACAATTAATGGAAACTTAATCTTTCATATTCAGAAAAAGATTAAAGGAAAAATTAATTAAGAAAAATTAAAAACATTTTAGTTTTAAGTAAATTCTTTAAGTATAAAATGCATCATTTATCGCTTTTATAATATATAGGAGCATCTGGTTCTACATATTCAAAGTCTCCATATGTTAGCTCATGAAAATGATCAAACCTGCCTCGATCTCAACATTTCATCCACCGCTGTTCAGTAATTAAAAATTTTTTAAGAAACGAAACTAGATACACAGTATCTTCTACACACAAAGTGACAGATAAAACAATTCTCATCCTCTAATATGCTTTTCTACCAGAGGCAGGTCTTCTTAAAAATGAAACCTTAACATATTCGTTTTCTTAAGTGTAAAGAAATAAATGCATTCACTTTCAGATTAAAATATATGGATCAAAAGAATAAATGTTTTTCAAAGAACAACAAAATTTCCAAATTTGCTTTCGCGTAGGCAACCTAATCTTTCTTATTTTATTAAAAATACACAGTTCAAAATCACTGAATGTATTAACAGAGAACATATGTCATATTTTAAATATTAAATAAATACTTTATGTTACCTTCATCAGAAGCAACAGGTTTTCCGCGATCATAAGAGCTTGAGTTTTCATCAGATTCATTATCGCTCATGGCAAAGCAAGAGGATTCAAACAACTGTTTTAACAGAAAGATGACAAACCAGGTGCAACTCACTGCTTAGAACAAAGACAAATAGCGTCTTTTGCACGGGCTGCAAAATTGACAAAGATGTTACATAACAAACAGAGCTGTAGCGCATGCGCGGGCACAGCTTGATGCGGTGACAGTGCGGGAAAGCCCGGACACCATACCTTTTTACTGAGATCACGTGATCAGCTCAGAACAAATCAAAAATGACTGCTGTATCTATGCGTATTAAAAATTCTAAGAAATTATTGATTTTCTAATGGTGTAATGTGTGGGGGTGGAAGAGAAAACTACTTCTCTCAGATGTTGTCTTCGTCATCAGACCATAATTCAAAATTACAAAGAAATTAATGGTATTTAATAGCTTCCAAGAAGAAATTGCGATGCTATAAGATAGCAAAGTAATGGATTTGATGAAAAGTGACTTGATAAGATGCTGTACAGTGATTGAGAAGGAAACGTACAGTGAGTGCAGAAAGTATTCGTACAGTACGACAATTGATTTAAAAGAAATCCATTCATAAAAATTATAAACATAAATTCCATTTTAACTAATTATAAATATATAATAGAACATATTTTCACTAGTTTCATTTGAAATTTACACAAAAATAATTTTATACATGAATAAATATCAACAAAACTGAAACAATCCAACATCTTTTGGTGTAAAAAGTATACGCACATCATGCATATATTGGTCAATACAATCATAATATTTTAGTTAATATCCTTAAGGTCGAATCCCTTCAGTTTCTTTGGCATCGATTCCACCAATTTTGCTGATATTGAGCTAGATATGGCGTCCCATTCTTGATTAAAAGCTTATTCCAAATCATTTTTATTAGAAATATGCCTGGATATAATAGTTTTATCAAGAACGTCCCATAAATTCTCGATGGGGTTGAGGTCCAGCAATTGAGGAGGAAGTTTCATGAACTTTGGGGTGTTATACCGTATCCAGAGCCTTGTGTTTAGGGCTGTGTGCTTGGGGTTGTTATCATATATGAAAACATAATCACCACCTTCAAACCCATTTTTGTTGCACTAGGTCCTAAATTATTGTTTAAAATGTCAATATAAAGTTGATGATTCATAATGTCTTTAATAAAGACTAACTTGCACACCCCAGAAGCACTCATTCAACCTGAAACAAGCATACTTCCACCCCTATGTTGCACTGTTGGCACTAAATTCTTAGGACGCATTTCTGTATTGCGTTTTCTCCATACTATTCGTCTCCCGTCCGATCCAAACATGTTATATTTACTTTCGTCTGTAAAGATAATCTTTTTCCAGAAATCTGGGCTTACATTAACGTATTGCTTGGCGTAAGACAATCGCTGCTTCCGACTCCTCTCACTAACAAAGAATTTTGGTCTCGCAACACGACCATGGAAATTTTCATTTCTGTATGCATTTCGAACAGTACTTATGGAGAATGCTGTTCCCATGTTCTTCAGTTCTGATGTTAATGTAGGAGCACTTATTTTGGGATCCTTCTTTAATGAAGGTACCAGAAACCGTCTGTCAGATGATGTCAATAGACATGGTCGCCCAGTACGAGAACTTTTTGAACCATTCCAGTAGCAACAAACTTTTTTATGATTGACTCCACAGTTGAATGGGGTCCACCTATCAGATCAGAAATCTTGTTGTACGATTTACCATTTTTACGGAGCTTTAAAATCAGTTCTCGTTTGGAAACTTTTGTCTCTTTACTTTTAAAACCCATTACAGAATTTCTAGTTTCTCACTACATTAAAATTTCCACAGGAGAGCCTTTTAAGTAATTTACAAAATGACGTCAATTAACTACATCATAATGGCTAAACCAATCACAAAATATAAATAAAATAATTTGCATTTCTTTTAGTGTACGAATACTTTTTACGCCACAAGATGTTGGATTGTTACGGTTATGTAAATATTTATTCATGTATAAAGCTATTATTGTGTAAATTTCAAATGAAACTAGTGAAAATATGTTCTATTATGTATTTATAATTAATTAAAATGAAATTTATGCTTATAGTTTTTATGAACGAATCTCTTTTAATCAGTTGTCCCACTGTACGAATACTTTTTACACTCACTGCAATAGTGTTTGAAAGAGAGCGATTTCATACATGACTGAATCAGAGATGACTTTACTGAAATACTTTAAATATTCATAAAATCTAAGTGCTCTTAACTTCTGTTTTGTGAATATTTAGGAAATAAAGTCCCATCTCAGGTGTAGATCAGATCACGTGTCAAAGATCAAAATTATGAGGCAATAGAGTCTATTCGAGGGATTGTGTATATGTCACTCATATTGGCAGAAACAGGTTAGCGAAAATCTAAGGCATAAGACAGATTCATTCATCTATGTAAAAAACTGGTTTAACCATTCTGTTAAAGCAGCTATAAGATAAAGAACTAAATATTCTAAAAAATATTCGAACATCAAAATAAAATTAATTTCCCTTTCAGAGAGGAATAAAAAATTTTGTGATGTCTCAACATAGTACAATAGTTCACACATATCTAAAGAATTTCAGGATTATTTTCATCAATACATAATCTTTTGTATCTGGGAATAAGAGCCATTTCAAAGTTAATAAGCAAACGTATCATCTAGCTTTGCATTTCATCTTAGGTTTGGATATTTATAGTAGTTCAATATCAAATGTAAACCAGTCTTAATAGCTTTCGTGTGCAAAAAATCCCCGTTGAGTGACAAACAAATAAAACAATTAGACTTGGCAGATTAGACTACAGCATGCGTAGCAAGTTAAAGGTCAAAAGTTTAAAGGCGCACTCACTTCATTGACAAATACTTGATGAGGGGCTCGCTGTGATCTGATATAGTATAATAGCTACCTTCGAAGCATCAAGTACCGGTTTCTATCTTAGCTACTCTTGCAAAACTGGAGATGGATGTTGCACTTCAGCCTTCTGAATGTTTTTTGGTGTTGTTTGTGAGTTTTCCGGATTTCCTACCTTGTGATTAAGGATTATAATTTGAAAGAACATTCATTTATATTCCAAGTTAGTATGTGGGCTACAAAAAGATACTATTATTGCATACCCTCCTCATGCCTATGATTTATAGGAAAGCAGCAATTACCTTTAAAATTCATCCTGAAATGTTACTTTTTAAACATCAAATTGAGGATGAAAGCATTTTTACTACTTCTGTTAGGAACACTTTCTAATTGTGATCATTAGCTTTTGTTTATATATTTAGGCATTAAACATTTCAAACTTTTGAATGTCTTAATTTCATTATTTATACAGACTACAAGCCGTTATCATTTACTTTTAAACAAAAAAATAACAAATCTTCTCCAAAACTACTAGGACAGCTACAGTATATCTCACAATTCTCTACTAACACTGTGTACCCGTACAATATAAGTGGTCAAAATAAAGTGGTTTCAGACAGGCTAGCAAGAACTGAGAGCATTATTCACCTGTTCGTTGATTTTGACCTGGTAACTTATGCAAAAATTAATGATTATGGACTGCAACAGTTGAAATTACACTCCAAATCATTGTGTTTCAAACAGCACCAATTGCTATTAGGAAAATTCTTCTACTGTGATACCTCTACTTCCAATATCAAACAATTCATGCCTAAATATTTTCGACTGAGAATATTTAATAAGTTTCCTGTTTTATCTCAACTTAGAATCCGCAGTACTGTAAAATATATTACTGAAAGATTCATTTAACCAAATATGAAAAAAGATGGCAGTTTTTTTGGCAGTTCAGTGGGGTTAAACTTGTATCAACTGCCAGAAAAATAAAATAATTAAGCATATAAAATCAGAATATTCGAAATTTTAAGCACCAGATGAAATATTTAGTGTCGTACATATTGATTTAATTAGGCCTTATTCGCTTTTTAATGGATACAGATTTAGTTTGACATATATTGATTGGTTTTCCTCTTGGGAGGAAGTAGTACCGTTATTAAATATTACTGAAAAAATTATAGCAAGAGATTTTCATGAGCGTTGGATAACACAATTTGGTGTTATCACTGACAGAGAAACTCAAGTTACTCTAAAACTATTTCACAATTTTGCTTCGTTGTGAGGTGTAAAAATAAACTATACATCTTCTTATCATCCCCAAAGTAATGGAAAAATCGAGTGTCTTCACCATAAGTTAATAGCAAGTATTAGGTACCATAACTCCTTCGTTGGGCAGAAACATTACCAACTGTTCTTATGGGTTTGCGAGCTGCTCTACGAGAGGACTATAAATATACAATCGTTGACATGGTTTATGGTAAAACTATTAAATTACATGGCGAGTTAATTGAAGAATTAAACTTGCCAATATCTGTTGATAGTTTTGTAAGCAATCTTTGAAGTCAGATCTCCCACTTAAAACTGTACCAATCCAAATCTAAATTCAATCAAATGATTTTCATCCCAAAAGATTTGTATACATGCTCACATTATATGGGTTGACAGAGTAAAAACGCTTTGGAGCCCTCATGTGAAGGAGCCTTTTTGATATTGCAAAGAACCCAGGAACATTTTCTTCTATCAATTAAAAATAATAAGTAATCTCCATTAATAGATTAAGACCAGCTTATGAGTTACAACCTATAAACATATTGTTTGTTATGTGTATCCATTAGAAATGGAATTACTCATCAGTTTACCTCTTGGATGGAAGTGGTTCCGTTCTAAAAAGTAGCACTAAAAAATAAAATAAAACTGTTTTAATACAAGAATTGAATTATGCTTTTGCTGTTTAAATTCTATATTTAAAAGAATATGAAAAGCACAGCAACATATATACTCTTTTATATTAACAGAATATAAAAGAGTACCATATTCTCGCATTGCAAGGGAAAAAACTTGGAGAATTACCAAATACCCACCTCGACAGACGTGCATGCAGAAGGCGACATCCATTCGTTTTAATTGTTCTACAATGGCTAGGATTGAACCCAGGACCTTATTTTTCGAAAATCGATATGCTACCAATTGGCCAGGGTGAGACAAGAACAAGATATTTTTTGGAAATGGTAATGTTTAAATATACACAGCTACAACAGGGTCTCTAATCACCAAATATTTATTTCCAAAGAAGTGAAGTGAGCTGCTCCAATAATTTATCTACAGGGTCTCCAAAAGCATGTATTTGAAGCCTTGCCGCGCTGTGATTTTCATAGCGTAAACATTTAGTTTTATTATAGCTATCTCCTTGAAGAACTTTTTTAACAAAGGAATCTTGTTGCATCTCTATCATCTATTGATAAGGATATTTGCTTTTCGATGTCATCTGTAAATGCTACTTTATTGAAGTGAAAATTGATTAATAAGTTTATTAAATTTGGACTAAGATTTGGACAGGGTAACAAACAGTCATTTAAAGATATCTGACCATCAACATAAGAGCTTGTATCAAACACATTGCGTAATTTGGTAATAAGTTTATCATTTTTGCATACATGTTGATGAAAAATATAATGGAAAATAATATAATTGTTTTTCTGAAGGTAATTTCTCGGGTGGAATTTTTTGAATCACACCTGCTTTAAAATAATCTTCTTTTATTTAATTATATTGTTCGTGTAAAATGGGGGTTTTATTAAGCCGTTTTAAAAACGTTTTAAATCGTCTTTCAGAAATGGTATAGTTATCAATTAAATTAAATGAATTGGAAGTCCATGGTAAACATATTTTGTAGCGATTATCTTCATAAGTTATTTTTTTATTAAATCTGTGTAAAACATCATAGAATCTAGCTTTGGATAATTTCTTATGCCCAGTGATTTATCCTCCCAAAATCTTTCTAAATCACTTTTCAAAGTATTGTGATAATTTATTATTGTGATCATTTATTGTTAATTATAACACTGCAATTTATTAGAAATTTCCATTTCGTGTTTAGAACATGTAACTATCCAACCAAAAGCTGTTTAATGTCAAATAATATTTTTGTTTTTTCATTAAATTTGATTTGATTTCAATACTTGATAAAAGAGTTCACCTCCAGTTAAACAATCTATTTTTCCTGGCTCATTTAATTCAGAATCAGCATAATTTAAAATTTTCAGTAAATCTAATTTTAATGTATCTATTTGTTTTGAAAGAGATAACTATAATTTTTTTGCACTATTAGAAATTCAATGTCTGTTTTAAGATCTTTATTGTGATTAGAAATTGTAGTAAATATCATTTTTTTAATTGCTAAAGTAGACCCGTTAATCCCTGTGAAGGGTGGGTTAACATATTTTTATTTATTCCTAAAGAGTCGGCAACTTCATTCGTACAGAAGGACGATTGCAAGTATGAATCCCGTAGGAAACGAAAAGAAAATAAACGGTTTTTTATTTGTATTTTAGTTGACAGTATAATGTATTTGGATACAAGAGTAGGGAGAAACAGTGGTTAGTCATCGTAAGTGAACTTTGAACCTCAGCGGTGTCGCTCTGTTTCGAGGTCAAAAGATTTTTTGTTTTGGTTTCGCCTACCTTGCATATGAGAGTGTAGTGATTCCAGTATACATTTTTCTTTTCACATATTTGGAAACCTCTTCAGGGGGTTTACTTTCTTTAAGTAAACACGGGTGTCACAATCCCGTAGTACCCCAGTGATCTGTCCTCTTCTTTCTTTTCCTTTCTCTTCTACTCTTCTACTTTTCCTTCCTTTTCTCCCTCATTGTGGTTGCCTCATTTGCGGTTGAAAGCTCCCCTTGAGTAGCTGTGGTCGCTCTGTTGTTAATAGCTTCTCTTGGGGACTAAATCACCCACGTGTTTGCCGTGCGTGGAGACCCGTATCCCTGGAAAGGAGGACCCTGGTTATTAAGTCCCCCAGAGACCAACACATTACTTTGGCCTCTGCTTCAAGTAAACGGGAGATGTGTTGTGGTCCTCAGCACATCAATTGGCTTTATGGATCAAGCAATCGGTACGTCTACTGGGTGACTCGTTAAGGGTAAAGACCGCTTCAGGGATGTACTGTGAGCGTATACGGACTGGCTAGCACTGGTGCAGATAAATTGCATCCCCTTGTAGGACTCCGTGGTGGGTGGTGCCATTGGTACCTGAATTTAGTTTAATCCTATATGGATAAAAAAACTTTCTCCTCACTCCCGCGGGAGCAACAAATGATAGTATGTAAAGTGAAGTTTTTTTATTATAAAAAAATTGGAGGTTCTTTTGAATCTGTTTCCCCTTTTCTTATTGAAAAGGGTATTACATCTTGCCTTGGAGAAGTAAAATGTATAAGAAAGTTACGCTCAGGTGTTCTTCTAATGGAAACTACATCTGAAAAAATATCTATGCTGCTGCAGGGTATGCAAGACATTGCTGATATAGCGTTTACTGTCAAACCTCACGGTAATTTAAATTTCTCACGAGGTGTTATTTCTGCAGTGGACTTATATCACACGCCAACAGAGGAAATATTGGAAAATCTACAAAGCCAAAAAGTCTGTGCTGTTAAAAGAATTACGATCAAGAGGGATGGTATTGTCCTAAGTACAAAACATCTTTGACGTTTGCGATACCAGACTTACCAGACTATATTAAAGTCGCTTATATGAGGTGTTCTGTTGGGCCTTTTATCTCAAGTCCTCTCAGATGTTTCCAGTGACAACGTTTTGGCCATTCTAAAATAGCTTGCAAGGGTAAACTGATTTGCACCCTTTGTTCTGACGTTGGCCAATATAGTCTTACCTGCGATGCTAAAGAAGTGTGCGTCAATTGCAAAGGCAATCACATTTCTTACTCTTGAACTTGTCCTGTTTGGCAACTGGAAAAAGAAATTACCACTCTTAAAATTAAAAACAACATATCCTATCCAGAGGCTAGATGGTTAGTCACTTCGCTGACTCCAGGTATTAGCTATGCAGCTGCAGCTAAAAAGGACACTCGGTCTTGTAGCACTTAGACAGAAAGAGGCTCGTGTACTTCAGTTTGTTTGCCCTCAAAGGTTTCGAACACGACCAAGCCTCTTCCCACTCTCACCAAAATGTCGGCAAAATCAAAAGCTTTGAAAGCTAGAAAACTGAAACTGCCCAAGAAAGGCCGTAGAATATCTTCCTCACTTTCAAAGAAAGCCCTTCATGCTTTGGATGCAGACACGGTTAAACTGCATCCCTCAGATGATGATATCAGCTTAGAAGATTCATCTGCGATGACAGTAAGTAACAGTGATAATGGTTAGTTTATATTCCATTGATGACTTCCTTTGTTTCCTGGAATTGTCGTAGTTTCCGGCCTCGAATTGATGATATCAAATCGATCATCTCTTACTACAATCCTATATGTGTGGCACTTCAGGAAACATTTCTGAAGCCCACTATTAGCTCTAAAATACGTGGATTTAAATGCTACAGAAAAGATAATGATGTTAATGCCGCTGCATGCGGTGGAGTTTGTATATTCACATATAACAAATGCCCTAGCACATCATATCAGCTGCGTACTGCATTGCAGGCTGTGGCTATCCAAATTTATGCCACATGTCTTATCACAGTCTGTAGCTTTTATTTACCACCAAATGACATCATCCAAGCAGAGGAACTAAATGACTTAGTTGATCAACTCCCAGCTCCATTTTTATTGCTCGGTGATTTTAATGGTCATAGTCCTTTGTGGGGTAATGATGATACGAGTTCTCGCGGTCGTCAGATAGAGCAGTTCATTTCTGATAACTCTCTCTGTCAGCTAAATACCGAAGGAAAGACATATTTCCACGAACCTACACGGACATTTCACTATCTTGACTTAGCTATATGTTCTCCATCACTTTTGCCGTTGCTGAATTAAACTGTGGGAATTAATCTTTTCAACAGTGATCATTTCCCTCTTATCGTGAACCAGACTGGAGGTAATAATGTGTCCCATAGGACACCTAATTACGTGTACAGTCGAGCCGATTGGGTTCTTTTCACGCAATTGGCTGTGATTACGGAAACAAGAGTTAATAGTGATACAATTGATGATGCCGTTGAATATGTCACTGACACAATAATCAAAGCTGCGGATGTTGCTATCCCTAAAAGTTCCTCTAACCCACATAAACATATAAAACCATGATGGAATGAAGAGTGCCGACTAACTTACAAGAAGCAAAGGAAGCAATGGAATATTTTCCGAAGATATCCATCTACGGAGAACCTTATTGCTTTTAAAAAAGCCAAAGCTCAGGCTCGTAGAGTAAGACAGCAGAGTCAAAGAGAATCTTGGATTCGTTACGTATCTTCAATTACCTCATCGACATCCAGCAAACAATTGTGAAAGAAAGTGAAATCTGCCAATGGTATTTACCAGGATTATTCCATTCCTGTTTTAAAAACTAGAGCTGCTGTGCATTCCTCAACGGTGGATTTTGCCAATGTCATCGGAGAAACCTTTGCTAGTGTGTCCAGCTCTGATTCACATAGTCCCGCTTTTCAAAGGTCTAAGCGAATAGCTGAGCGGACTCCACTACGGTTTACTGATGGAAGAGATCTACCGCACAATTGTGCTTTTGGATTGTCAGAATTGAAGACTGCCTTATATCAGGCAAATGACACCAGTCCCGGACTTGATGGAATCTCTTATCAAATGCTCCGTCATTTACATCCAGATTCATTATTGAACATACTTATATTGTTTAATAGAATCTGGATGGAACATGCTTATCCCACAGCATGGAGAGAAGCGATAGTGATTCCTATTTTGAAACCGGGCAAAGATTCCTCTGACCGTATGAGTTATCGTCTAATAGCTCTTACGAGTTGCCTATGCAAAACCTTTGAGCGTATGGTCAATGCTAGACTCACTTACATCTTAGAATCTGGAATCCCACATTTGAAATGCTTTTGTAAGGAGAAACCATCTTGTTGCAATCTTCTTTGATATTGAGAAAGCATATGATCGTACGTGGCGCTATGGCATTCTCCGTACTATGTACAATCTTGGCTTTTAGGGTAATTTTCCCATGTTCATACAGAACTTTTTACCCCTCCTGTTTTTTTTTTTTTTTTTTTTTAGAGTGCGCATTAGAAATGCACTTTCCAATACTTTTAACCAAGCTGAGGGTGTCCCTCAAGGTAACGTTTTAAGCGTGACCGTTTAACCTTTTCAATAGCAACATACTTCACCTATTACTACCTTCTGTTCATAGTAATTTATATGTTCACGACTTGAAAATTTCATATCCGTGTTCTAACATGAATGTAATTGAGAGACAATTGCAAACAGCTGTAAAAAATCTCTGCTTGGTGTGCACAAAATGGCCTTAGCGTATCTTGAAATAAGAGTTGCTGTGTTCATTTCTGCAGGAAAACTAGTTTTCACCATGATCCTGTGCTTCACATTAATGGTAGACCTATCCATGTTGTCAATGAGATAAAATTTCTTGGCGTGATTTTCGATAAGAAATTAACTTTCCTTCCGCAAAATATTACATCTGTGGAAACAGTGTCAACGACTGCTCAATAACCTCAAGGTGCTTTCGAATACATCTTGGGGTGCAGATCCCATATCACTCCTTCGAATTTACCAGTCGGTAATTTTGACTATGGTTGTGTTGCGTATGGATCAGCTAGATTTTCCGTCTTACGCAGATTCTACAGTATTCACCACTCTGCTTTAAGGATATTCTCTGGTGCATTTCGCACTTCACCCGTCTAGAGTCTATATGTAATCTGCCAACTATTACCATTATACCTGCGGCGGATGCAGTTGTCTCTTAATTATTATTAAAAAACTATGTCCTGACCTCATCATCCCTTACATTCTACGATTCCAAATGCCGCTCTTAAGAGATTATATAATCCTAGACCATCCAGCATTCAACCTTTTCTCACGCGTATTAAATCCTATCTTTTGCTGTCTGACCTATGTGATGTCTGGATTGAGTCTGCAGACTTCTTCGTACATCCACCTTGGTATGACCCAAGCATTACAGTTCTCAATGCCTTTGAAGACTATAAAAAATCGGACACAACTCCTGCTATTTTTCAACAGCTTTATGCATCTCATCGCTGTCAGTATGCTATGTACACTCCCATCTAAGCAGATGGATCCAAGACTGCGGAATATATCGGCTGTGGAGTTTATGTTGACAATACCTCCTTCGGTTACAGCCTTCACAAATCCTGCTCCATCTTCACTGCTGAGGCCATGGCTATATACCGTGCACTTCAGTATGTGAGTACTAAAAATGTACATAAATATTGCATTTATACTGACAGTTAGAGTGTTTTAGAAGCTTTGAAAAATTGTAACTATAATTGTCATCCAGTTGTGCCCAAAAGTTTCAAATTGCTTGATTCAATCTCTCGAAATGGATTCGAGATACTGTTTTTCTGGATACCAAGCCACATAGGAATAGATGGTAATGAGAAGGCTGATACGGCTGCAAGGTCTGCATCAACTTCTATTCTGCCATCAATTCCATCAATAGATGTGAGAAAAGGATTAAAACATTTTATAAATTCTCTTTGGCAGGAATCTTGGAACATGCAAGTCTGCAACAAATTCCACTCCATTTTTTCATTTATCATCCCATTACATATTTTACCTGTACGAAGCGCAGATGTCAGACTGACTCGACTTCGTATTGGTCACACGTGTTTCACCCACAAACATCTATTCTTAAGCGATTTAAATCCTTGGTGTGAAACGTGTGATGAACCATACACATTACATCATATTTTAATTCTATGTCCAGATTTTAACCGTTACCGCTTCATATTTTTAAACAGTAATATTTTAACATTACAAGACTTGCTAGGGGAATCACCCCATCGCAATCTGTTTGCGTTTTGAAAAGCCATTAATTTTATTCATTTTATCTAAATTTAGAAATATTTTAATCAAAAGTTTAAATTTTTATTCATTTTATTTACTTTTAAAAATATCTTAATCACAAATTTCTTAATTTCTATAAATACGCATACATTCTAAAAAACATTTTGTATCAACAGTTCATAATTTTAAGATTTTAATGTGTCAAAAAATATGATAATTTTCTACTCATGTCTGGCGCAGCTTGTCCTAACTTGGACCTTGCGCCATTAAAACCAACCAACCATATTTGGCAAATCTATTTATTTTTACATTCCGAATGCTTATGAGACTCGAAACAGTTAAAAAAGATGTTTCATTATTTCGTTATACCGATCATTAATAGACATTTCATGAAATTTCTTACATTTATAAAAGGGATGAGAATTAATTGAGCATATTGGACATTTGGAATTCTTTATGATTAAACTTTTACTTTTAAAATAATTTTCACTTTTAAGCTTCAAGTAAGAAAAAAGGTTGTGATTTCTTAATATATTTCCTAACATTTGACTTCGCTTTAACAAAATATTAATACATTCTTCCCAATTTGGAGGATCGTTAGCGACTTAGGTTATTTCGTATTGTTTAAGCGTTTCTTTACAGAATTTTTGAGAAATGATATTGATTAGCAATAAATCATATAATTTATTCAATTCCAAATCTAACAATTTCAAAGCTTTTAAGTGTTTTAAAATATCATCTTCAAATTTTCTCAGTTCTTTGGATGATTTATGAGTTAGTTTTTTAAAGATAAAACTGAACTTATATGTGAGTCTCCTATTAATTTCTTGTTCTTATACCATTCTTCAAGAGTTTTTAATAAAGAACTAAAAGTGTGTTATTTTGTTTGAATTGATTTTTCTTCACCTTTTTAGAATGCTTGAAAATAATAAAATTTCTGCGTTTTATTGAAATCATTATTGTTAACAATCAAGGAATAAAATCGACTCTTAAGAATATTTCAATCTTTATAATTACCAAAAAATGTGGGTAAAGGTATTTCATGAAGTTTAACCAAAGATTCATTTTGACATTCAATTTTTTTCTTATGAAATTCATTTGTATATTTTTCAATTGAGAATTAAAGAATTTTAGCCTTATCTCAACTTCATCTAGTCTTTTTTGAATTTTCTCTAAGTTGTTTAAGTGATCATCAATATTTATGTCTTCTGGTAAAGCATATAGTATTCATTTCCCATTCCATTAATATTCTTATTTATAGTTTTAAAGTTATCCAGTTTTTGCAAAAATTCTGCATGACTTTCAGTCGTTTCCTGATAGTCCCTAATAAGCGATTCTAATCTCACGTTTTTTGTTTTGATGCAACTGCTCTACAAGTTCAAAACCATAATTTGTTGCTTTTCCATAGTTTATAATTTCGTTTGCGTTGGTAATCTTCGGGTAGCTAAGACCAAAATGCAAGGGCCATCATACTAACTAAAGAATTTAAATTGACTATCTTAAAAAAAACAACAACATTTGTTTAACATAACATTAAAAAGACTAATGGAAGACCAAACGTCAGGCCCGTATGTCACTTTCCACAGTTACAGCTACTCTCTTACAAAATTATTCAAGCAACTCCCTCTTTTGGGTAAGTGAGAGTGCCATATATATTTCAATGGATGTGTGTCTTAATACATACCATTACTTTAGTGAATGCTTGTCATCCTGATAGTTTACTAATTGATACTATCAAATTTGATGAAATTGATACTAATCTTCTCCAGAGTCTTGCAGATATGACAGCTGAGGCTAAAATCCTTCTGGAAAACCTGAATGTTAAAAGCCCCTCATGGGGATGCAATGTTAGGGGATTTCAATCGGAAGACCTTGCTGACGGCTTAAATTTGACTATACTCAACACGGGAAAAATATTTCTGTCTCAAAAACCAGTGGTACTGCATCTACCATCGATATAACAGCTATAAGACACAATTATGTAGACAAATCTCCCTGCCAATTTTTTAAAATCTGCAATCAGTTACACACACACAATTACACTGTTTTCGTTACTAGTCAAATGAATCTAGTCAAATGAATACTCAAATATCCTCCCAAACATAAGCGATCTTAGAACTTCCAAAAGGCCAACTGGGGATGTTTTAAGTACGAATTGGAGTGCCTCTGTTCTAGATCATCTGAATCTGAAAATTATGAGAAACTGCTTACTTCTTTCACATGTCACATTCAAATTGCAGCTAAGCATCATATTCCTGGAGGAAAGCGATGTACAAACTGGATACCCTTTAGGGACGATAATAACATTGAAGAGCTAATGGATGAAAGAAATTCCTCAGCCAATAGCTCATGAGAAATAACAGTGAGGAGTTAAGGAACAAACTTAGCCAGCAGCAGGGTTGAAGAGGAGATTTCCGCCTGCAAACAAGAGAAATGGACGGAACTTTGCAGCAAACTCGATCCAAGAAGGGGAACCTTCCAATATTGGAACCTTCTAAAAGTTTTAAATGACTCCAAGAATTCCACACACAAATGAGGAACAGGTTCACACAAATATTTTGAGAACTGGAAATGTTGACGTCAAAACAAATAAAGAAACAGCAAATATACTTGCTAAATATTATGAAAATGCAAGTAAGCAATTGTACACCTCATAAGATAAGAAACTCTTCAAGTCATGCAAATCCATTGTTAAACTAAATAAGCTAAAACCTGAATCTAGCATATCTGGTCTTATTTTCGAAGAACTAGAATTGACTATCCACTACCTTGATCCTAGAAAATCTCCTGGGTCTGACCTTATTTACGAACATATGTTACATCATCTTGGGCAGAATGCAAAAAAGGTTCTTGCTTCAGATTTTCAAATATTTATTCAGTTAGGTTTTCAAATATCTGTCTAAAATTTAGAAGAACTGAACTATTATTCCTATCCTTAAACCAGGCAACTGCAAAAGTTATCGGCTGATTTCACTAACTAGTATCCTTTTCAAAACAATAGAAATAAAATCATTCATACCAGATTGATTAAATGGCTTATTGAGAAAAAGATCTTACAGTTTTATCAAACTGCATACAGAGCTAAGAACAGTAAAATTGATCAATTTTTATTTTTTACCAATACCAATCAATAACTGGTGGCTTCCGAGAAAAGCCTGTCAGAAAAACCATCGTAGTATTCTTAGATCTTTCTGTTGCATTTGACCAAGTCTGGAGGCAGAAACTAATTAACATTATCCACAAAGAAGGTATTGGCCTCATCTGGATCAACGACTTCTTAAGAAGAAGGAAATTCGGGATTAAAGTAAATGGATTTTTCAAAATCTCACCCAACTTGGTAAGGTGTTCCACAGGGCTCAGATCTGAGTCCTCTCCTTTTTCTCCTTTACATGAATACTTTAGAACCTCAAATCTACAAAGAAGTGGTATGCTATGCTGACGACGTAGCAGTTTGGCGTACTCACCTTGATATTCAACTTTCACAAAAGATTCCAAATCAGTGCATGGAAGGTATTGAAAATTGGTCGAGAGAGCTCTAGCTCACTGTAAATTCTGATAAAACAAATTTTTGCATTTTCTCGACTGACTGGAAAAATAGAAATAATTTTAATCCTACTATGAATCTATTCAACTCTGTAATCAAACGCACCGAGTATCTAACGTATCTTGGCCTTACCATTGATGATGAACTGAAATTTTCACAACATCTTGAACAAATCTCCAATAGAGCCTTAAAAAGCTGTGTGGAGTATTTTGGGGCTTGAAACCAACAACTCTCCTTAATACTTATACCTCGTTTGTTCTTGAATACACTGCTCCATTTTGGGCACCGGCTTCATCTTCTTCAAAGAACAAAATCGACACTGTACAATACAGAGTATCTGAAATCACCATTGGTGCGCTGTCTCATCCACATAAAGCTCAATCTGAGTGTGGCCTAGCACCTCCAGAAAGCAGAAGAAAACTGGCCACCGTAAAATTCACAAACCAAATTAGAATCCTAACAGATCTCCATAATCTCAAACAAAACATTTAAGGCGTGGAACAGTAAAATCAAACTAAACCGATCTTCCACCCTTCAATTTAATAAAGGAACTTGAAAGGAAATTAACTTATGACATGATGATCTTATTTGTGTTCAGAAACCTTATTTCCTCATTAGTTCCTCACTAAAGGCAACAATAAAGCTAAACCTTCAATAGTTCTGCACGAAAACCGAACTAGTTGCTGTGACCAAGAAGAAAGGTTTCCGCACCATCTGTGAGCTCTCAAATTTGGATCAAAATATGGCTGTCGCTTTTACAGATGGCTATTAAGACTCCAGCCTTGACTGGGGTGGTGCTGGCATTTTTATAACCTATGCTAATGGCACATCTGAATCCCACAAAATATTTGTTAGTAAAATGTCCTGTGAGATGGTGGCTATGAAGAAGGTTTTGAACTTATAATACTCCTAAAATATCCAAAATTCTAATAGACTTTTATTGTGCTCTGACTCTTGCTCTACCTTCCTAATCATTTCAAACCGTATCTCTCAACTAACCTGAAATATCACCCTGTTCTTAAGCAAAATAACCACGGCCTAAAGGACCTACCTTCTTCAGTTGATACCAGCACACGTCAATATCGATGGTAATGGTAAAACCGATAACCTCGCCAAGATAACCCTCAGCTCAATAACAGCTTGATCTACCTTGATGCTGATGCAATATCCAGCAGCAGATTACTTCATGCTTCTTTTCGGAAGCACTAAATTCCTGACTTAAATTGTACTATCCCCACAACCAGAGCCAGATTGATGACTAAACACTTCAAGGGAATGAAGATATCTCCAGATGGCTATCGAAGCTACAGAAGTTGTTCTCACTGCACAGACACTGAACTCTTTCCTTATCCATTGATTGCCCTGCCATATTGGTGAAGCCCTTCAGGATCAATCTCTATCCCACGCACCAATTCTTCTATTTCATGGAAGTTATTGATGTATCCATGGCTATCTTGGACACTTTTGGATCAATTTGATCCTTCTGCACTACTTTACTGGACAAGACAACTACAAAAAGTGACATTGCCAATGATAAAATGGGAATCATAGGTGGAAAACAGGGCTTTCTACATTTTAATCCCCAAATTTTTGGGTGATTAAAATCTAGAAATGATTGATTTCAAATGTGAAATAAAAAATTATTTTGCATATCAGTCACAATAGCAATTCTTCTTGGATTATTATACTTTTCTTGACCAGTCCAGGAATGCACACCTGTCTGACGTTTGCATTAAAGGAAGAAATTTTCTTTCAATATCAGAAATGACATATCAGTGAGTGACGTCACCAATCTTCTAGTACGCAAGAGTGTGAACTGGTCCTTGACCTTTATTGATGAGACATGTTTACTTTTACTATAGTTAAAAAACTACAGCCAAATAGAATTTTGCTGCAATTCTCCATTTATGTTAAAAAGTGTTTTGTTTTCTCCTATTTCACCAGTCATTAGCTCTAAAAAGTATCGTTCTACAAGTGAGGAATTTTGACAAAAATTCCAAACAAACAGTTGAAAATGTTAATATTTATCTATATTAGGACTCTGGAATCAAGGTACACACTCAAGAGAGGATGGATAGTAATAGATTTAGAGTTGTGCCATCCCAAGCTTCTAAAGTACGTTCTACAGTTTTGTCTCTAATTCATGAAAGAGACTCTGCTAATGGCTTTCAAGTGTCAAAGGAAATGTAGCTTTAGGTTCTTATCAACCAGAAAATCTCCTCGATAAAAGAAATCCTAAGTTCAGAAAAGTGTGTTACAATGCGTGCCGATGGTTAGAATTTAGAATATAGTTCTTCCGTAGATAAAACGTTTAGTTTATTTTTATGCAGAACGTTTTCAGATCCTAATAATGATATACTGAATCTGAATATACAAGTAACGCTTTCAGTAACTGGTTGAACGAAGTTCGAAACTTTAAATCTCATGAGTCCTGATATTCTGATAAGAATTCAGAAAATTAGCAGTGGTGAAAAAAATCCACACGATGATGCTAAATCATATTAAGGAATCACTGTTCTAAATGAAATTATAGATTCAGTATCTAACGAAATTCAAACAAGATTTAAAGAGAATGACCTATCTGTTTTGATCACCATTAATTCAATATTGTCTTTGTCAGAAAATGTACACCAAAATGAACAGAATGTTACAACTATATATGTAATATCTATAATTTGAAAATCTGCTGAATGAGCTTCGGCTGTTTTGTTCAATTATAAAATCTGCAAATATAGAAAATTGCAATTTTAAAAACAGCTTGAGTATTTATTTTTCTGCTGAAAAGCTTTACAAAATAAAGTTTCGTTAATAACGTTACTGTTTAACTTTTTGACAGTGCCAATGACTTCAGCCAGCTGTGAACAATCCTTTTTATGTCTCAGAAAATTGAAAATTTATCTTCGAAGTACAAAGGGAGAAGAGACTTTCATTCTTAGTTGTGTTTTAAAAAAGATATACCTTTTGATTATAATGGCGTTGTTACAATTTTTTTATTTCTGCCACAATCTGATAACAAATGCTTCAGACTCCAATAGAAGGGGATATATATAAGTTGGGGAAAAAGCAATCTATTATTTTTTCAGTCGATGACTGTAATGTTTGATACCTTGTTAAGTATTGATCATACAATTTCAGATTTATGCTTGTTGGAAATATCACATTTCACTTCACTCTTAATAAATATTCCGTTGCTTTTTATTTGGTCCATTCAGTTTTAAGGTACAGTGTGTTAAAATTTGAAGTAAGCAAAAAGAAAATGCTGTACATTCCTAGTTTTTCATTGATAAAGTCGAAAATACGAGAGAGCCAGTTGAAAAGTGGGAATGGTGTTTATGGTTCCGATAATATAACAGACAATTATGTCCAATTTTGAATTCATCGATTCAATTTAGGTATATTTGATGTTAAATATGCACCTCACGCAGGTTGGCCAATCATCGAAAATATCAATAAAATCACAAAAGCGTCCGAAGTTGACAAGCCTGTTAGCAGTCCAAAATCTAAAGATCGGCCACAACAAAAGTTTGAAATCATTTGCACAAAGCTAATCCAAAACATTTAAATAAAGCCTCTAATTTCATGCAAAAATAATGTATTTCTTTTTCTTCAAGCTAATATGTAATTCAGAAAAAAAAAAAGACTTTCTAGATTATACATATCACCTACTACTGGAAATTCTATCATGTAAGGCCGTCTTGAAATATGCAATGAATCAGGAAATTGTAATTTCGTCTCTCACTTAACCTCCAACAATTATTTTGATTTAACAACTTTTTTTTTT
>JAPDSC010117388.1:308663-408787 GCA_026290005.1 Latrodectus geometricus
TAAATAAAGTTGTGTCAACTATCTTTTTCACTTTCGAAATCTCTCTCTCTCCAACATACATACCTCATTATCTAGTCAGATTTTCCAAAATCAGTCCCAAATAAAATCACGAAATGCCTCCAATGAATTGAACAATTACTATATTTCGTTGAATCAGACATTTTGAGGAAAAAGTTCATTGATTTGCCGGCGCATTTATGAAATAATAGATGTTGATTCTATTAAAACAGAAGCATTGTGTGCTCTCTCTCTCTCTGTGAAATCTTGGCAGCCATGTTTTTTAATTTTTGTATATTGTCACAACAACTGATAATATGTTATACATATCTTGTTTACTTAAATAATCTTTGTAATACTGAAACTTTAAGAAAATAATCACTAATGTTATTTCTGTCAGTTTTTCATTCGCAGAAAAATTGCTATGGGTTCCCGCCCCCCTCCCTTTCTTTCTTTTTTTCAAAATTCTAGCTTAGTTAAAATTTCCTGTATTTTTTATGTCCAATACACAAAAATAAGATTCTCTTTTATACTTTCATATTTGTTTTCACTCGACGAGAAAATCTGATATTTAAGTAACTTATATCTCATAAAAGGAACTGTTCTCGTTATATTTTGTTTAGTCACTTTTAAAGTCCCTACTGCGAATTTGCGTTTCTATTCGTAGAAACGAAATCAAGAGATCCGGTTTTCAACAAGGAGGAATTTTAATTTTTTTGTCACAATAGCTGCTTCTTGTTCAGTTGCTTTGGTTTCATTGTTATCATATGGTACATTTCTTGAATTCACATATTGGCTGTCATTAATGAAATAAATCTTGTTGTATAAAGGTGAAGACAGTTTTACATTTCTTGGGATCATCATGATGATAGTACCTAATCTAATTCGATGGCTTGTATTATAAATAAAATGTTATTATTAGAAACTTCGCAACATGTAATCATATTATAAATGTAATTTATAAAAATTGCTCTGTAAGGAACTATGATAAAAAATAAATGCTAAAAATTATGCTAAAAGAATATAAATAAATAAATTTTACTTTTGAAGTACATATGTATAACAATTAATAAGATCGAAATAGGAAAACTTCGTATTGAAATTAAAATTTATACATGTTATTAATATAATATTTAATATGTTTGTATAGAAGTGCGTTTTTTTATAGATAATTATTATTATTAGTCTATAATTATTCATAATTGAAGATTATCAGATATTAAAATCATAGATTAATTATGAAAATTCTAATAATGAATGACAAATAGTACAAGTTTTCATATGCACTATACTGGGCATTAAAGTTTATACAGCAAGAATAAATGTAAGTGTAACTAAAAACCATTTACTAGGAAAATATAATATAGTGTTACCTATTCAGAAAACAGTCATGGAATTATGTAAAGAAATTATAACAATAGTCTCCAGGCAACAATTGACAGCACAATTTCGATGGCGAGCTGTCAGGAAACTAGACGCAGGACAGAGTCAGGTAGACGTGGCTAGATGACTGAATGTGAGTCCGTCGGTGATTTATTGACTTTGGTGATAATTTCTAACCATGGATTTGGCATCCAGGAAATTCAGCCAAGGGTGGTCATGTACTACCACGAATACCGATGACCGATATTTGTCATTAAGCACATGAAGGAATAGAAACGAAATTCCGACTGAACTGAGATATTTTCTTGTTGCAATCTCCGAAATGTTGGTATCCAGATTAATCGTGAGTCGAAGGCTTCACGAATGTGGCCTTTATGCGAGGCAACCAATCATTTGCTTCCCGCCATAGGTAGGAAGGTTTGCAATGGGCACGTCAACATATCTACTGGACGCGTGATCAATGATGGCTGCTCTCTTTACGGATAAGTCCAAGTTTAACATCGAAAGAGATTGTGGGTGCATTTTTATTTATAAACAACTTGGAACTCATTTTCATCCATCAAATAACCGTGAAAAAGATGCACAGAGCTGCATTCCACACAACCAGGTACTTCTTATGGACGTCCACGAAAGATCCACCCTATCCACTGGACGTCATGGATGATAAATAGACGTCTACTGGACGTCCATAAAAGACTATTCAGTGGATATTTCCTGGTCGACCACTATGGATGTCTAATACACGTCTATTAGACATCAACTTATGGAAATTAATTCATGGACATGTGTGGATTAAAACACATTGTGTTGAACATTTATTTTAATTATTGAACTAACTAGGTTTATATTCATATTTTTTTTAACTCTATACTTAAAATTATTTTACTGAAAACATTCATCAATTGCAGAAAATTATGCCAAACGTCCAGTAGATATCTAATGGACGTTCGCTGTGGACGTAATCTGGATATTTATCATAACTTAAAAACATTAATAATTTAGCAATTATATATATATATATATATATATATATATATATATATATATATATATTATTTGTAAATATCCTTTAGGTGTGATTTATTATTATAATATAGTGATATTTTCGCATTAATTAATTTACTAATGCATTTGAAGTGAAGAAAATTACTCTACAAACTTCAAATAATTTTACGATGTGACTTTTTGTATTGTATTAATTATTGCTTTCTTCCAATTTTATGTAAGTATTCATTTATTTGATTATAATACTGATCACGTAATGAACTTCAAGCACAGAAAGTGTAAAAGAAAGATTTTAATGTGAAAATGTTTGTTGAATAGTTATTTTTTATTCAGGATCGAACTTTTTTATATTCTTCATAAACAACATGTAATTTATTTAGATCAAGGAAACGTGATAAAGATAATTTTTTTTAAGATTGGAACCATAAATTTTATTAGATAAGTTGGCTAAAAACCAAAAATAAAAGTTATCAAGTTTGTTAACGAATAAATAAATTTTGTGAAAGAATTCTAATTTTATTCGTGTAAATTACTAGTGAAAGGTATTTTATTACTAAATATTGTTGGTACATATTATATTATCATTATTTATGGCTTTATTAGAAACAGTTCGATTAATTTAACAGTTTGGTCTTAAAATATTTTTAAGGATGGAAGAAAGTAATATTTGTTAATTATTATTACCTGTGGAATTGATATTTGTTTATAGATACTGTGCGTTACTTACATGTACACAACTCAAGTTGGTAAGAAAATGTGACTTGTTTTTCTAATCTATATGTAAAGCATGAAAATTTAGTGACCTAAAATATATAAATTAATAAATGTTTAACAAAAGGGAATTTAAAATTAGTTTGTTTAACGTGAAATAAATCCTTATTGTGTTTCTTCATTAGATTTTGGCACAGGGCTTCATTGAAAATTGTTGCATGGAACGAAAGGAAACTGATATTGAGCTCTGATTAGCTTTAGATAATAACTATATATCATATGAAAATTCTAATTAAAGTGTTGGTAATTAATTAAAAACAATCGACACTGAATTTAATTCTAAAGTTTATCTCAATGTAATTAATTAAAGAGCTGCACATTTTGTTCTAGAATACTTTTCAATTCTAGAAAACAAGTAACATTATTTTTCTTTTTTAAAATTGTCATTTATGTTACCGCTAGGAGTAGAGAAACATATTCTTGGTATTGGATCCCCTTTTATTCAATCCCACTGTGGAATTTTTTTAAAAAGTAATATTTATTTTTATAATTTTTGTTTTTTATCTCTACAACGTATGCCTCTTATCTATTCTAAGCATGCTATCAATCAAGAATGCAGATGAGAAGCGTTCCATCTTCAATATTAAATTTTCAGAGTTTTCAAGCATTATAGATTTCATATTTTTAGTAGATTATTTTATAGTTAATCCATTTATGAGGCTATTTTTTAAGGCATCATTTTATGGTGCTGTGACATTATTTTATGATGCATATTTTTAGTATTGTATTATTAAACTTACATTTTCACATTTAATTTGAAACCATTCATAAGTGATTTTTTTATTTGTACTTTAGTAAACCATATATAAATATTTAATGTAAATTTTACTTCAGTTTTCAGGGCATTAATTACATGTTTGTATTTTTAGCAAGTCAGTACATTAGAATTAAAATACACAATATACACTTTTTTATGTGGTATTTGTAGAACTTAATGTTTTTATATTTAAACTGAAATTTCAATTCTTAGTAATTTTTTCTTTCAAATTCTTAGGCTTTTTGTTTATTTTGGTATACACACGAAAAATATATTTCTTACATATTAGTGTTACTACACATAATTTAATTTTTTTAATATAATTTTTTTTTGTAAGTAAAACTTTATTATTATTGCTTTATTTTGTTATATCATGATGCAATTCCCATGACACTAATTGGGCTTGGCATAAAATTGCTAGTTATATATAGTAATACCAAAAATAACTAGTTATGTTTTTTTTCAGTTTATAATTAAGTAGGATTCTCAAAAAAAAAATCTAAACTAAGAATGGAGTAAATCATGTATAAGCTAAAAGTTGTTGAATCAGATGAGTAATGATTTAAATGGAACATAGCAAAGTGGGTACATTCTGCTTGACCTACTATTCATTTCTCTCACATTAACGATATGATTTTCTCTTGACAAAGGATAATTTATAAAACTTCCATCTTAGATCTTTTACGTGCAGCAAATTATATTAATACAGGAATTAATGTGCTTTGAAATTCACTGAATAAAATTTATTTCTATCTGCAGGTACTCCTTGAACCGAAACACATCATGTTTTCTCAATTATCTCAGTTTTAAACTAAGAGAATATTTGATAAGAATTCTGAAAATTTTAAAATCAGTTATCTTAATTTCATAAATTTCGGTGGAAGATATTCTGATAAGTTGAATGTTACCAATATTAGTAACTATTCCACTAATAAGTAATAGTATTTTATTTATTGAAATTCGCGATAAGTACCAGAATTCAAATTCTATTAAAGTATTTTGCTTAACTTGTTGATAAAAATTCAAAATATTCTGTTTATAAAGGAAAAATGGTATCTTTCATAAAAAAGATTTCATAGGTGCTGAAAAATTTTCTTTCCTTATTTGCTAAAAAATAGTTACAAGTGAAAAAAAAAACTTGCAAAATGAAATATATAAATCCATTGAGTTTATATAATAATACAGATTTTATAAAATGACTGATATCTATAATTTTTTCGTTTTTCTGTTTATGAATAGAGGTATGAAATATAGACTTCTTAAAAAATTGATAGAAACGATAAAAAATTAATATTAAGAATTTTAATTTTTTATGGAAATTTTAGATTATTAGTACTTTGATCATTTATATGAAGAAGAGTAAGTTTTGTATTATCCACACACAGAGAGAATACCATAATAAGTTTTGCTTCAGAATAATTAAAAATATTTAAAATTTTTTATTTTCATGCTTTGCTTTTCTATATGGTATATATAATTTCATTTCTCTTCTCCAGTGACTTTAAATTTTGAATTTAATTAGAAATTCTTAAAAATTAGGATAGATACCTCATAATTTCCTGCAATTGGTGAATGTTTTCAGTAAAATAATTTTAAGTATAGAGTTAAAAAAAAAATTAGAATATAAACCTAGTTAGTTCAATAATTAAAATAAATGTTCAACACAAATTGATACTACATTTTAACTGATTTTTAACATTTTTCTTGATAATACTGAAGAAATCTAATAACTTAAAAAATACTTTCACTAATCAGCAGATTGTGGGTTTACAGTCATTGGTATAGAATTGTTATAAATGTTACTTTAAAATTTCAAAATGTTTATTTTCTTTTAGATGCTGTAAAAATGAATGCTGCGTTTGGCCAATATTATTGATGTAATAATAATATCCTGCATTAAAATGTGTTCATGCCATGCATAAACTAGATTTCTAAATGAAATGAAAAAATTGTATAATAAAATATATTTATATAATGTTTTGAATTCAATTTTAAATACACATTCTGTTACTATAATTAAATATTTCATTAACTAACACTATAAAAGTTAAAATTTTCTTATTAACACATCAATTTCATACTCTAAAATAGAATTTTAAATATTTATCTGCTAAATTGATTGCTGGTTAAATTTTTAACTTAATTTTAATTTGTTTTTCATTTATTTATTTATTTATATTTTTTATCTTTGATGCAATAACCTTGAGTTTTGATTTTACTTATTTTACAGAGCTGCTGAGTTTTCACATTTCCTTTTCTTTTCATTATTATGTCTACATATTCTATTAAGCATATTTTACATCACTTAGAAAACTTCACCTCCAACACATTTCTCCATTTGAAATGCTAAACTTTTTTAATTATAACTTATAAAAACAAAATACTTTTGAAAACAGTTATGAAATAAAAGTGAATGAATAGAAAATTTGGCAAATTGATAAGATAGAATATAAAATTTTACCATTTATTTCTTAATACCTATGTACTAAAATTTAATACTACCCAAAAAGAATATATTTATTCAGTATACACATGAAATTTTCTTGTAAATTATTGTGTTTTCTATTTTGATGAAAGTTATTGCTATGTTGATGTCAAATATTTCAAAAACAATATATTTTAAACAATACTGTGTATTATTTATAATTTAAAATTATTTGAAAATTTTATATTATAAATATATATATTTTTTATTAAATAGTATATTATAAATATATATATTTTTATTATAAATATATATATATTTTTTATTGTGTACCATTTTTAGATTGAAAAGTAATATTTATAAAAAAAATATTTATATAATATCAAAATAATATTTATATAATATCGAAAAGTAATATTTATATAATATCATCTTAAAAATAATAAATTATTTTTAATCATAAGAAAATAATTATATAATAGAAATGATTAGGGAATTTCATTTAATACTTCATAAAAGTATTTTGTATGGGAAATCTATTAACTTATTTCTTTAAAATAAGGTGCAATTTAAATTAATTCATCTGAAAAATTTCCTATAGTAAAAAATTAGTTTACAATAAAATTTATTCTTGTAATTTTAATGTTCAACTTTTTAAGTAAATTAAAAATTGTTTTTGAAAATTAAGTACTGCATTTAATTATTTATACGGCACTTATTTAGCCAATTGAGTTAAATAAGAAAATTTTAATAGGCTACCAAAATATTTGGAACTGCACAAAAAAAGGCCGTTATATATATATATATATATATATTTATATATATATTATTACTTTTGATTATTATATGATTGGAAGCTCATGCCCATTATGTTATGTCAGATTAGTGACATCACTATTGATGCGCTGTGACGTTATATCCAAAAAACGTCCACCAGTGGTTATCTGCGTACATTCATTAAACGTCTAGTGGATCATTTATGGACGTCCACTGAATGTCTACTAGACAATGGTGGATCATCCAAATAACATCCACTAGACGTCCAATAGACGTTCTTGTGTTGTGTGGGATGTCTTTTCCCGTGGAAATGTTATTGCTCAAACCTATAGGGATAACATATTGGATGCTTACGTGGGTCCTTATGCCGGGGTAATAGGTGATGCTTGTGAGATAGGATGATAATGCGAGATCACACAGGGATCACATTGTGGATGCTTATCTCGAGCAGGAAACAATTGAGCTTGTGGTGAAACACTTCTGCTCAGAAGTTGGCAGCAGCAGCTAGAAAAACTTTCTACTTAAACATTGGCAACACCAATCTCCTCAGAACAACAGAGCAATTCATGTTTATTCCCCTACGATGTTAACGAACGAGCTCGAAAACCGTTTTTCTCTGTCAAAGATTTTGTATTGCAACGTTTTGGCATTTCTTAAAATTTAGTTACGTTTCAATATATGGTGTGCCTTGCTATTATTTAAAAACGATTATCCTGCACACTATATCTGGTGACCAAAATGTGAACACGCATACTTGGATTTGGAAGTAACTCCAGCGCCACGTGGGATTTTTATAACTTCGACGCGCGTGAATTCCTTTGGATTAACATCTACAGTTCCACTAGATCTCATAAGAAATGTCAGTGCTAAATGGTAATCATCTATAACTTCTAGGATGCAGGTAGGATCTTTCTATAATTTTCTTAAACCTAGCGTTATGCGTTTTTTGGTTATTCACTGGGGTCAGTTTCTCGGGAAAATTGTGTATATATTTTAAAGCAAAGTTTTTTCAGTTAAATTATTATTTGTACATATTTTTCCCCCATGAGATACATTCCGTTAACTACTCCTCAATTTTATCAATCCTTTCGCATCGTGTTGAGTTTTATTATTTGATTCACTATATTGTATTATATGAATATTCATTGCTTTTATATTTCATAAGTAATACTTTTTGTGTTTATTGTGTTTCTCATTTATATATCTTGGTATTCGAAACTATACGCACTCCCCTATTATTGATTTGTATACTTTGTAATTATTTTCCTGCTAAATTTTGACCATGCCTTTATCTGATGATTTTTCCGTTACTCAAAATTCTCCCTCCGAAGACACATCTTCGCAGGTTGCACACGTTTCGGTAAAAATACCAGCTTCCTGGAAAACTAACCATTCCCTATGGTTTATCAGGTTGGAATCGCAGTTTTTCCTGGCGAATATAACGTCCGATCTAACAAAATTCAATCATGTTGTCTCCTGCTTAGATCCCGATATACTAAATTCGGTACACGACATTTTAGAGAAACCACCTATTTTCGAAAAAAACGATGCCTTAAAAAAAACGTCTAATTTCTGTTCATTCCGAAAGTGAAGCATCTAGAATTCGAACCTTATTGCAGGGAGTAGAACCAAAGACCCTCACAATTACTAAATCACATGCGTTCGCTGGAGATACCATATGGGAAGCGCTTTTATGCTCGTTATGGCTCACGAGGCTGCCATATAACACGCAGACTATTTTAGCCACTTTCAGCGAGGAGGATTTGAATAAAATAGCCGCAGTAGCTGACAAAATAAGCGATCTAGCTCTCCCTTCGTATGTAAATTCTATCACCCCTAACTCTCATGATTCTGTCACTTCTCGCTTGGAACTTTAAATAGCACAATTAATTCAACAAGTTAGTGAATTAAGCACCACCCTGGAACAGCGCTGTTCCCGTAGCCTTAGGCGTAATTTCTGCCGATCATTTCAACGTAGCAGATCTCGCGATAGTTCCCGCTTTCGCACTAACTGCAGTCACTACAAGGAACGTACGAATGAACTTTGATTTTACCATGTCAATTTCGGTGGTCAAGGGTGAAAGTGCCAAGCGCCATGTTCTTTTCGTCAGTCAGGAAACTAAATGGGTGATCACTCACTGGCCAATCTAGCGATCGCCAAGTGAATCGTATTCTTTTGGCCAACCCATCTTCAAAATTAAATTTTCTAATTGACGCAGGAGCCGACATATCTGTTTTGCCTAAAAAATATGCTCCAAAAACCACACCCTCTGAAAATTTAGCTTTATATGCAGCAAATGGTACTAAAATTTCTACTTTTAGCAACAAACGCCTCATTATTGATTTAAATCTTCGCCGAAAATTTTCAAGGTTATTCGTCATTGCTGACGTAAGCCAACCAATTATAGGTGTTGATTTTCTTAAACATTTTGAGTTACTTGTCGATGTCAAAAATAACCGTCTGTTCGACTCTCGGACGTCTCTCTCGTCAAACAGCATATCTTTCAACAATTTTTCCCTAGATTCCAACATATCCGTACTTATCAGCGATTCCAAATTTGAAAAATTACTCGCTGAGTATCCTGAGCTTACAAACCTTTCTCTATTAACAAATTACCTTAAAACTTATGAAATTTTCCATCACATTGAAATTAAAGGACCCGCTGTATTTTCCAAACCTCGCCGTTTGGCCGCAGAATTACTCAAAGCAGCACGTTTAGAGTTCGAATACCTAATGTCTCAGGGAATAATTCGACCGTCCAAAAGCTCTTGGGGCAGTCCCCTCCACATGGTCCGCAAATCTGACGGTGATAGGAGCCCTTGTGGCGACTATCGTCGCTTGAACGCTGTGACAACTCCTGACAGGTATCCTGTACCCTTATTCAGGATTGTACACAGGTTTTTTTCGGCAAAAGTATTTTTTCTACCCTCGACCTGGCAAGAGCATATCACCAGATTGCCGTCAGTCCTGAGGACGTACCGAAAACTGCTGTAACCACCCCATTCGGTTTGTTCAAATACCTTAAAATGCCATTTGGACTTCGTAACGCTGGTCAAACTTTCCAAAGATTCATACATCAAGTGCTTTACGGATCGGAATTTTGCGTTTCTTACATCGATGATCTCCTTATACCATTGGCAACCGAAGACGAAAATGTTAAACACCTTCGCATCATTTTTGATAAACTCCGCGAATACGGACTAAAATTGAACCCCTCTAAATGTGTTATTGGAAAAGCATCAGCCTCATTCCATGGTTGCTTAATAACACCCTCTGGCGTAAACCCTCTTCTCGAAAAGTCAGCAGTAATTTCTAACTTCCCTAAGCATGAAACACTGTCTGGACTTAAAAGATTTTTAGCTATGCTAAATTTTTATCGTCGTTTCTTGCCTAAGGCCGCAGCTGCTCAAGTCCCACTTCATTCACTTCTAAAAAACTCTAAAAAGAATGAGAAACGACCTGTTCTTTGGACAGAAGAAACAACTGCCGCGTTTGAAAAATGCAAAAGCGATTTCATGAATGCAGTCACCCTTGGTTTCCGTTCCCCTGATCAGCAGCTATCATTAATGATAGATGCTTCCGATATCGCCATAGGAGCAGTATTGCACTCCCAAAGTACCAATGGTTTACAACCGTTAGCTTTTTACACCAGGAAACTGACGCTTGCTGAAACCAAGTACAGCTCATATGATAGAGAATTATTGGCTATCTATTCTGCTGTAGAACATTTTCAGCACAACCTTGAGGGACAAACCTTTTTTATATTTACTGATCATCGTCCACTTACATTTTTGTTTAAAAAAATTCAAATTCTGCATCTCCTAGAGAAATCCGGCTGATGAATTTCATCGCTCAATTTAGCACTGACATTCAACACGTTTCTGGATCAAACAACCCAGTTGCCGACGCTTATCGAGAATTTTTGCCATTAATAGTAATAACGCCACTGATTTCGCACGTTTAGCTGAAATTCAGAAAAATGATGCAGAACTCAATCAATTACTACAGTGATTCTCAACCTGTGGGGCGCGCACCCCTAGGGGGGCGCTAGCAAACTAATGGGGGGGGCGCGAGCATATCCAAGAGAAAATATTATTTAAAAAAATTGATTAAGTGACTGAAAGGAAAGTACACACACACACATACAAAACAAAATACATTTCGACATATTTAATAATTAACTTATTAAATTAAAACAACTTACAAAATTAAAAACAAATTTAATAATTATTAGTGACTTCCTTGGGCCTGTCTTTCAGAGCAAAGTTTTTCGAAGAAGGGTTTAATATTAGAAATAGACACTCTCTGTTCTTTTTCTATATTTTGCTGAGATCTATATTTTGTCTTCAAAGAAGCCACCGCAGAAAATCCAGTTTCACAAAGGTAAGATGTTGAAAATGGTAGAAGAATGCGAAATGCCCTTGTTTTTAGTGCAGAAAACTTATCATCCACTCCTGCCCAAAATTCAAAGAGTGATTTATTACTAAATTGTCTTTTGGTTTCGCCGCTTGCCGTGAAGTCTATGAAGGTTTCTTCCTCTTCGATTGAAAGTCCTTCGGGGGTATTTTGAAATGGATCCCTCACCCTCTTGTAACTTGATATCAGTTTGTCGTCAGCAAGAAATAACTTTTTAAAATTCTTTGCTAGCATTGCTAAATGATTTTCAATGGTTACAAAAACAACTTTTACATGTTGTTCTTCAGCCTTGTAAGTTTTAATACAGTCATTCGAATTTGCAAACATTGTTAAGTTTTCTTGCTTTAAATTTCTGCTCCACAATTCCAACTTCCTACAAAAAGCATTAACTTTATTACTCGTATCTAATATATGTGTATTTGCTCCTTGCAGTTGAAGATTCAAATTATTTAATTTCTCGAATATGTCGATCATGTAGCTCAATTTCAACACAAATAAACTATCGCGAAAATTCTCAGCTACCGGTCTGTTTTCCTCTTCTAAGAAAACGGTGGTTTCTTCTCTTAATTCATAAACACGTTGCAAAAATTTCCCTCGTGATAACCATATTGCCCCGCAATAAAATAGTAACGCTGAATGTACTGCACCCATGTCTTTACAAAGTGCGGAAAAGATTCTTAATTTCAGGGGTCTCATTTTTATATAATTTACTACGGTTACAACCGTAGTTAACACAATATTCAAACCAGGACTCATTTCTTTGGAAGCCAAAGCTTCTCTGTGGATCATGCAATGTGTCCAGACGAACTGTGGCGATTTTTGTTTCACAAGTGCTGGAATACTTTGGAATCTTCCTGACATAGAATGAGCACCATCCGTGCATCTTCCGACGTAATATTTCCATTCTATGTTTGCCTCGTTCATAAAATCATTTAAGATAGCAAATAAAGCGTGTGCTGTTGCTTTGAGTTCTATTGGTTTGCAGAAAAGTAATTCTTCTACTACTGACAAATCATCACAAAATCTAACATAGGCGATGAAATGAGCATCCTTATTACTATCTGTTGCCTCATCGAGTTGTATTGAAAACAATTTGTAATTCAACTTCGACAAAAGCTGACACTCTACATCTTCAGCTATATCAGCAATTCGACGGGCAACAGTATCATTTGAAAGAGGTATAGACTGCATTTGTTTTGCAAAATTATCTCCAAACATAATTTCTACAATATCAATCGCGGCTGGCAAAATAAGCTCTTCACCAATGGTGTAAGGCTTTTTACATCTGGCTATTTTATATGAAACTTTGTAAGAGGCAATTAAAGCTTTTTCATTCACAGACAAAGTTTTTTTAAACAATGATTTTTGCTTTTCATATGATTTTAATTTTAATTCAAAGAATTCTCTGGGTTTGTTTACGTACTCACTATGAAGCGTTTCTAAATGTCGTTTAAGTTTATTAGGTTTCATGATGTCTGCCGCCAACATTTTTGAGCAAATGATACACAGGGGCCTTTCTTCTTCATTTACTTCAGTACTAGTGAACCCAAAATTTAAGTATTCTTGAGAATATTTTCTTGATTTTATTTTCGGAACCACGCTCATCTGTGTACTTGTTGATGCTTGTCTATCGTCTAATGCTCGCTTACGCCCACTTAAAAATTTATCCATGATTCTGCATAAGTCTGCTGCCGTCAATATTTAATACGGTGAATTGCAATTACACGAAAATATTTATAATATACACATTCAGAATAGATTCAATAGCGATAGAAGGATCGACTCGAATGAGATTGTCTGGAATTGAAATTGGCGTCATAGAACTTTATCCTTCTCCCAATAAGAAAACATTTGTTCCCATCTGCGCACGCTCCTAGCTTAATTTTTTGCTGACCAGACAAATCGAAACTTCTAGCGAAATCGTGAGAATGCCCGACATGGCGGGACGCAAGAGCAATAAAAAAGCATAGGATTCTTGTTTTTTCAATGCTGAGGATCGGTGGTGCAAAATGTCAATAAATTTCGGTATTCTTGGTAATTTGTAAAGTTTAAAAGTAAGGTTGTAGTGTAGGTTTAGCACCAAAATACTCAAAATACATTATTATTGTATATATTTTATTGTATGCGGTGGGGAGGGGGGCGGGATGAAAATTATGATTGAAAATTGGGCCGTGAATACTAAAAGGTTGAGAAACACTGAATTACTATCAACTTCAGGTAGTTCCTTAAAGCTACGGAAGATGGAACTGTCCCCAGGACTTAAATTATTTTGTGATGTAACCAACGATCGAATCCGTCTTTTTGTTCCCTCTCCACTCCGAAAAACCCTGTTTGACTCCCTCCATGGACTTTCTCACCCAGGAATACAAGTGACTAAAAGACCGATTCTCTCTCTTTTCGTCTGGTCTTCAATTTCAAACGACTGTGTTGCATGGACTCGCGCATGCATTGATTGCCAGAAATCAAAAGTTTCCAAACACAACCATAACCCATTGCAAGCCTTTGCTGTCCCCTTACAACGCTTTCAACATGTGCATCTGGACATTGTCGGACATTTACCCCTATCGGAAGGATATTCTTCTCTTTTAACAATGATGGACAGATTTTCTCGCTGGCCGGAAGCAATTCCGATATGTGACATTTCCGCAGAAACCATCGCCCGAACTTTTGTTACTTATTGGATCGCAAAATTTGGAATACCTACCACCATAACAACTGATCAAGATCGTCAGTTCAAGTCAAACTTATTCACGAATCTCAACAAAATCCTTGGCATTCACCGAATTCGCACAACTCCATACAACCCTGCCAGGAACGGATTAATTGAGAGGTTTCACCGATCATTAAAACAATCATTAATGTGCCACAATGACGTCCAGTGGACATCAAGCCTGCCCATTACGTTGCTTGCTCTTCGATCAGCCTACAAGGAAGACCTTGGTGGTACCTGTACAGAGATGCTTTACGGTACAACAGTTCGGCTGCCTGCAGATTTCTTTCAGCCAACAAATGTCTCTACTTCCCTGGATCCAGCTTCCTTCTTACAAAAGCTGTGCAAGTCTACGAGAAATGTTGCACCAGTGCTCACTTCAGCTCATTTCAACCCCAAGTATTTCGTGCACCCAGCTTTGGATTCGTGCACTCATGTGTTTGTGAGGCAGGATGCAATAAAACCTCCGTTGACTCGTCCATATGATGGTCCTTATCAAGTGCTTAAACTAGAGGAAAAGAATCCGTTAGCTAAAGGAAAAGAATCCGTTATCAATGTCGACCGTCTAAAACCATCTTTTTTAATGTCTGAAACCCCTGAATCCTTAGTTCCTGTTTCCAGTGCTACCCAAGCTTCCCCGAACTATTCGAAAGCGACGCCTGTTCCTGTGATTCAAGACACTGCTTTAAACGAAGATCCCCCTGTGCAAACTACGCGATCCGGCAGAAGAGTTCGTTTCAACCCACGATATCTCTAACTCCTCGTGCCTTAAGTACTTGGGGGGGGGGAGTAATATGGTGAAACATTTCTGCTCGGAAGTTGACAGCAGGAGCTAGAAAAACTTTCTACCTAAGCATTGGCAACACCAATCTCCTCGTAAGAACAGCGCACGAAGAACAACAGAGCAATTCACGTTTTTTCCCCTACGATGTTAACGAACGTGCTCGAAAACCGTTTTTCTCTCTCAGAGATTTTGTATTGCAACGTTTTGGCATTTCTTAAAATTTAGTAATAAAATTTAGTTAAGTGTCAATATATGGTGTGCCTTGCTATTATTTAAAAAACGATTAACCTGCACACTATAAGCTCATGCTGTGGCCAGCTTGATCACCCAACCTTAACACAAGTGAGCGTGTTTGGGACGCTCTAGGACAAAATGTAGCTGATCTCAATCCACTTCCAATGGCCTAGTCACTCTTTCAACTACTTTGGAAAAACAATGGCTTCCACTTCACACACAACTAATAGACTTCATAATTGAGAGCATCACACATCGTTGCATGTGTTGTATTGTATTGTTTGGATCGTACCCCATATTAAAAGGTACTTTTCCTATACCAAAGTTACAACTCCCATTTTTCATCGCAAACATATGCTAATGTTATAACACCATAATTGTCTGGTGATTTCTTTTTATGCTATTTTGTACCTTCCTATGTGCTGTATAATAAGTTTCATTAAATTTCCCACATCCCACATAACACTTTGCCTTATTGTCATTTTTGCGATTTTTCCTTAATTTATGATAACTAGCGTATATACACATGTAATGAATTACATATACATATTATTATCATAATATTTACACGTTAATAAGATAAAATTGATGTAACTGGGATAATAGAAAGAAAATTATAAAAATTTTTCCATAAATGAAAGATCTTAAAAACTTTTAGAGAAGAAACTCTAATATAAAGTATGTGTTGGATTGTGTGAATGTAAATGAAACAATTAAATGAGATCTACTAAAACAATTTAAAATACACCACTCAATTAAGTTAAAGAATATTGTAAATCTTATATAAAATAATGCTATAAGCAAATTTTTCTT
The DNA here is from genome assembly GCA_026290005.1 of Latrodectus geometricus. NCBI lineage: Eukaryota > Metazoa > Arthropoda > Arachnida > Araneae > Theridiidae > Latrodectus > Latrodectus geometricus. Next base: position 324,737 of record JAPDSC010117388.1, read on the forward strand.
GCATAAAACGTAAGAAGAGAGTCACAAATAAGTTTTTTGCATTTTCAAATTTTGCAGTATACAAATTTTGAGAATTGATGTAGAAGACAACACTTTAGCGACAGCGAATGAGATTTGACTTTCACAGTATTGTATGACAAAGCAGAAAAGAATGATAGATAATAATATCGATCGTAAGCGTGTTGTTTCGATGAGTGCGATGCTTTGCGAAGCCAAACAGAATACGAAGTAGCAGAATCCAAACCCAGTTTCACAAAATGTAATTTCCAGAGTCTGGAACAGTTTTTCTGAGAATGGAAATGCAGGCCCAAGATCAGGAGAGGGTCGTAGATGTGCAGCAACGCCCAATGAAGATCGTTGTTTAAAGCTAACGACTCGGAGACATCGAAATATGAATATGCCACCCTTCATCAACAATAACTTCGCTCAGCTGCTAGTACCACAAATTTGACAAAAACTGTACGAAACCGCATTCAAGCTGTATGCTCGCCTATTAATCGTACTTGGCACGTTAACAGTAAGGCACTATCGCTCCGGCAGGGAGTATGCAACACAGCATGCGAGCTGGAGAGAAAATGAATGGCTCTATATTATTTTCTCTGATGAGTTTCGTTTTTCTCTTCATTCTGATAATAGGCGTATGCTCTGTAGGGAACTCAGAAACAATCCTGCGTTCTTACACGAATATGTCAGATTTCGCTCTGGGGGGAGGGATGGTCTATACTGGCATTTCTATTGATGGGTGCATCGATCTTCATATCATTCGAAAGTGAGTTCTGATTGGCCGTCAATATAGATATGAGATCCTCAGATTTATTGAAGATCATTACGCTGCATCAATTGGAGATGGCTTTATGTTAAAGGACAATTTCAGGTCACATCATGCTAATTTGGTGAATGATTTCCTTTATGAGGAAGGAATCATGCGAATGGTATTGGCAGCGTGTTCTCTCCAGACATTAACCTAAATAGAGCATATTTGGGACTTTCAAGGCAGACGAATTGCTTGATGTCTACCACCCCGACAAACTCTCTAAGAACTGGAAAGAGCTCTTTTGAAGAAGAGGAATAACTTATCTCTCTCTCTCTCACACACACACACACATCAACTTTCATCCAAAATTCAAAACACATCGTTTAATAAATTCTTCGTCAGATTCATTAAAATATATGTTTTAGATAAATTCTGAAAATATTATACTTTTCTCGCCATACATGGTTATCATTCTACCGTCACTTTTTGCATACAAGAGCTGATTGTCTTGACTTAATTCTAAGTGGACTTGGAACTACTACAAAACATCCATACTTACTTTCAAAATTGAATCTTAAATCTGTTGAAATGAATGCCAGGAAGCCAAAAATTCAAACTTTTTCAGGTGATTTTTTTTCCCATTTCTTGTAAAAAATTTTCAGATGAGGCGTTTTCAAAATTAACTAATTATTTTAGATGTAAACAGTACCTTAAATCAGAAGTGTTAATATAACAATAGTAGTGAAAGTTTGGTAAGCTGAATGCGATGGGACACACTATTATGGAAAGATCAGTCCTATTTCCAGGTTACAATGTTTTTTATTTAACACCAACTAATGGACATGTAACAATCAAACACTGCTGTAAATCATTTAAAACTCCACTAAGTATCACTTTGAGAGATGAATTTTCATAGATAGTGGTACATCTTCACACCACAAGAACATAATAAGCAGGCTTCAGTAATTCATTTCTCGTTCTGTTAGGCACATTCATCAGATGAAGATTCTATAAGGATTTTTAATTTTCTTCACAGCCCCTCATTAATAGTCTCTTTGATAGGATGTCTCAAAGATGTTCAGTATTACTGGCTGTCTGTGGAAACATAGTCTTTACTAGAAACGCTTTTCTTTTAAGGAAACACCTTTGTTTTTCTAATATGTGCAAATTCTGTTTTCTTTTTTCCTCTTTTTGTACTAAAATGGTCAATAAAATGCCTTTTTTGTGCCAAAAAAAAACATCAGTTTTATTGCATGTTGCCTACTGCCTCTGTCAATAATGTATCAACCAATCAAACAATTCTCCAGGTGTAATATTAACACACAACCATAATACCCTTTAATTGTTTTGAGCAGTGTATTATCCCTAATTATACCATATCAACTGATCCGAAATTTTCATTTGCCTTTTATCAATTTTTCGGGTGGGAATTCAAACCTCGAAATTTTTAATTCATCCTGCAATAATTTTCTGAAGCAAAATATTTAACATGAAATTGTCTTTTACACGGCAATTCAAAAAACACTAGCTGTAGTTATAATGAAATACCAGCATTTTTCAGGGGTGGCCAAACTTTTGGGATCCGGGGTCTACTCCACATTTAAAAAGTCAAAGGCGGTCTACCAATGGCAGAGCTAAATTAACGTACATATTTATCTTCGGTAACAAGAAAAAATGATAAATTATGTAATTTTTCTAAAAAAAACTTAATATTTACAAAATAAAAATTTACTGTCGAAAATAATTAAAGTATTCATCCAAATGTTTTAGACGTGATTCCCAAGTATTAGAAAAGATGGCAATATTATCTAAATAGGGAATCGCAAAGGATTCCGTTCCTTGTAACAGTTCTATTAACATTTTACAGAAAAAATAGGGTGCATTTTTTAAACCAAATGGCATTCTAAGCGGTCTGTAACAACCAAAACTAATCAAAATATTCATATATCAAAAACTGACCATCCTATTCACTTCATTTAGTTGAAATTTGGCACTGTATATTTGTGACAAGTTTATAATATTGTGGCTGGTACGAGCTTATTGCAATGCATAAACACGAAATTAAATGTTTATCTGTTAAATACGACCAATCTTCTTTTTTTTGTTCATGATTGAAAAAGCAGATTCGCAAGGATACTTCGATCCAAAGTATGATTTCAAATACAAAATCAATTTTAAATATTTGGAAACGTTTCCTCAGAAATTAATTTCCAAAAATCAGTATCGATAAATAGGATCTGGATTTAAGAAATATATCGCATCTTAATTTAATGATTTCTTCAACACTATGTACTAAGGGGAAGGGAACACATTACTGTCTGACATCACAATTAGTCACCAGTTCTTCTTTCATCGTTGTTTCTTCAGTGCAATATTTCTTTTAAAAATGTGTTTAATGAAACTGATTTTAAAAGGTAAAGTAATTTTATATCTGATGTAATAATTATAGTGGTGGTAAGGCTTCTTTTAGGCATAAATACTATTCTCCTTAAAATTGAATAATATAAGTTATGAACAATGCACAGTTGAGAAATTAGCACAAAACTCCTTTCCTAAAAATGATAGCAAATTGGCCTCATGATTTTAGCAGAAGAAAATGTTTTGATTCCTCCATCTCTAACAGTAAGGATTTCATAATGTACAAATTGGATGCGTGAACTGAGAGGACATTCATTAAAGATTATTAATACATTCAACAAAACACTCTTTCATCTGTCGTTAAATTTATGGTTCATATGGTATCACAGTCAAGGAGCAATGATTAAGATATTGGAATAAAACCGCTCTCAAAACATTTTTGCGCAGCATGTCCTTTCTTGGAACTGGCGCCATAAAACCCAACCAACCAACCAACAAAACATTTTTGATAATCCTAGGCAGTCATTTGCCCATCTATAAGGTTCAAGAAAAAACCTTAAATTTCGAAGCCATCACCACCTATGTGCTTCACATTAGGTAATAAACTCTTTGAATAAGTCTGTATATATATCTTCACACCTAAACAACTGTTGGAGAAAGAGAAAAAGACAACAGAAAATGAATTTTTCCCAGAGCGATATTTATTTCAGAATTTCTGAAAACCAATATCAGTACTGCTAAGATTAATGCAATTTTAAGTTGACTATCAAATAACAGACTAGAGTTTCCCATAGTTATCTGAACATACTGATTAAATGTAATTTACATCAAAATGTTTTAGATGAATATTTGAGCCAGAATACTTAATCACATCTGCAGTGATTAAGCATCTTCAGAAAAAAAAATTCCTTTGAATATTAGGATTAGAGGTCTTGCTTTTTGTGTGTATTATATATTACTACATGATCTGTGCTACGAATCATGCAAAAATGGATAGTTTAATATAGAAAATAAAAAGCATGTTTTTATTTTATTATTTTTTTATATAGAAGATATCAACTAAGTGAATACTTGGAGATTCATAAGATAGGAAAATCTAGAAAGCAACAAATATCTTTTCAAATAATCAAAGATGTCTCATACCTCACAGATTCGATATGCTTTTATGATGTTTTTTTTGTAAAATGCAAGTATAAGAGAGAATAACAATATATTATTACACATTTAAAACTTCTCAATATCATTTACATAGTTAAAATGAATGAAGAAATTTTAAAATATGGAATAACTGTCATGTTTGTCTAGTAATGATTTGAGACTTGTATACATTAATATAAAATGATTATTAAAATATAACAATAAAATTGTAATCCTTTAAAAGCATCTGTGCTTTTATTATAATATAAGCATTTAATTCATTTTAATGTGATTTTATGAAATAAAAATATATTATTAAGATACTTGCTTAAATTATAAAAAAAAGGTATTTTTTAGAAAGTATACTAAAATCCCTCATTTCTAACTATGCTATTCAGAACTTAGAATCATTAAGCTTGAGATAGTTGTATTAATTTTTATTTTACATGAAATTCACCAAAGTCATTAGATTCTAAAATATTACACATTTTCAAAATTCTGTATTTAATGTTGATTTTATCGTAGTCAATAAGTGTTTATAATTTTGTGATGCTTGTTTTATTAATTAGTTTGAATAATTAAATATTAAGATTTAGTTTGCATACTTGCATTTACAGAAACAACTATGGAGAAATCGCCATTCATGTCACAAATAAGTATTGTGGTGTAAATTAATTTTAAATACATTTAATAATTTAGTGTAATTTCTTATCCAAGATACAGGCGGCATGATGCAGTGAATCAAATTTGAAAATATGTTGCATTGAAAAAATTACAGGATACTGCGATATGAATTTTAACGACAAAGATGGAATTTAAACAAACAATTCAACAAACATAAAACAATGATGGAATTTCTTAAAAATAAATGTTTCAGCACTAAAAAAAGTTTAAAAGTTGTATGCAATCAGAAAAAATATATTCGATTAAGTGATTAATTAATGATGTATGTTAATTCCAACTTCTTTAACACACAAGTTTGTGATGGTGTGACGCGGGTAATGAAAAATGAGTAGCAGTTTCAGGCCTTGTTGTGGAGAAGGTTTGCTCACCCAAGTGCCCACCATTAGGGGGGGGGGAAACTTTTATCACATTTATAAGATCAAAATGAAATTTCATGCAAACATGAAATTTTTAAAGAAGCTTTAACCATAAAGTGAACATAATTAATTTGAGGGACCAATGAAGTCAATATAATGCTCTTTAATAGCTTGCTAGATATGATACCCTTCTCAACCATTTCCCGTTTTTTCCTGCAGGGAAATTAGAGCCTCCAGAAAATAACTAAATATTTTTTATTCACAGTACAACCATGAGTGAATGACAAGCGAGTAATTGTCTTCAAACGTTTTTTTTTGTAAATGAAATTTTTTCCACTCATATATCATTACCATTCTTCCAATTATTACGCAGAAAACTTCTTTGTATATAAATTTTTTTTTCTGAGCATAACTTTTAATCAGCTTAACCATTTAGCAAGAAATGTTGAATTTTAGTAAATAAAATAAAGAAAACTCATTAATTTGAATAAGCTATGAATTTCCCATTCAATTTTTTACTTATTTCAATAACTGGAAATTTATACCTTGATGAAATGCTTCCCAACATAGACAAAAAGTATTTTGAATACAACAACTTATCTGCCCGAAATTGATGAAGATGCTACCAAGTTTCAAGTATAAAATATCCAAAAATTAGTTTTTTTTTAACGGCAACAAATTTTATAATTTTTAATAATTTATCACAGAATACTTTGACATCAGCTCTATTTGGAGTACCTATTTCCTTCATTTCTAACCCCAATCACATATTCAGAATAACTATAATATAGTATAACAATATTTCAAAGAAGGAACATATATAAATTTTGATTGGTTGGTTGGGTTTTATCACGCTAAGTCCAAAAAAAGACATGGTGCGATATTCTAAGATATATAAATTTTGAATAGAAATGATGCTACTGAATAAAATTAAATGCTATAATAGAATTTCAAGATGCCTCTCAATATCATATTAGAATAAAATTAGGAAACAAACGCTTTTCTGCAAACACAGAACTTTGATTGTATCATTAAACTCTGAAGTAGAGAATTCTGTAAATCTAGATATAATTTTTCAAGTTATCTCTACTTTCTTAAAAAATATCTCTATAATTTTTTCACAACTACTCTCAATTGTTTTTTTATGGTTAGATATTTGCCTAAAATTTCAAAAGCATAACAATATTTCGATATATGATACAATATAGAAACGTCTCATTTGTTAATAAAATCTGTTTATAATTGTTTGAGTGGAAAAAACTTCCATGTGATAAATTGCATAATTTAGTTGTAGGACATAAGCGTTAAAAATTGCTTTTAGCCAACTTATCAAGCCTGAAAAAATTTTCCAATAGGAATTTAAAGAGAAACAATACTAGACCATGGAGTATTAATTACAAATTATAATTTAAAAATAGATAACCAGAAAATGTTTTTGAAAGTTATTTTGATTTCAGAATTTAGTATATTTTTAGTCACTTGAGATCCAATTTCGTTTTTAATAATGGATAGAAATCACAGCTATTAAAATTTCAGTGAACAAGCCATTAAAAAGTAAAGCAATTTACAAGCAATTTTAATAAATTTATAATTAAAATGAATATGAATTGGATGAAATTTAGAAAAGTGAAGCACAAAAACAAACTTTTTAATTGCTTAAAGAACACTGTAGGTTAAGAAATGATTTCCTAACATAATAAAAATTATTTTTATACATACAGGTTAAAAAATTTAATCTCAGTTTCTTTCTCTTTTTTTAAATATAGAAACTGAATTAGCAATTTTTAAGATTTGGCTCAAGAATATGTCAAAGGAAATTTAAAACTGGAAATCAATATTTCAGTTTATTTCTTAGTTAATATGTTAATGGCTTTTGTTATAAGCTTTTGCTTTTAATATTTTAATGTTGAAGACAATTTGAAATATGCCTGAAAATGTATATTATTTTAAATGTATTAAATTTTATTATTAGGTGACTATACAATTAGAAAAAGGAAATCCCATAAATCATATACAAGATAATTGTTGCTTCTTAAACTAAAACTATTTCAAAGCTTGATAATTTTTACAAATAACATTTTCTTATTGATTTGTTTGTTTCACCTAATAAACTAGATGATTGTATGACAGCAATTTGTGATAAAGCTATACTACTTTTATGTATTTACTTTAAAGTTATAAGTATAGAATTCTTTTTTTAAATGCAATATTAGTAATTTACCAGTTAAAATTTTAAAAGCAGTATATTAAATGAGAACAAAAAAGCAATTTAAGTTAACAGTTTTCATTTCTAGATTGTTTATTTTCATTCAAGAAAGTGTTCATGTTTCAAAGTATTCCTCATGAATGATAAGTTTCATTTTAGCAATACAATGTAAAAGTAAAAAAATTCCAACCTTTCGTTTTTCTTTAATAAAGAATATGATATTTGACTTTTCATAAATACTTATATTCAAACATTTTTTAAATAAGTTGCAAAAATGATAATTTTCTTTTCTTTTTCTTTTAGTTTTTTTATTGTTAAAACAGATATTAGATTGAAATAAATATTATACAAAAAAGTTTGAGAGGAAATATTGGTTCAAAACACATCAAATAAATCTAATACACTCAGAGTTTAAAATTAATTAAATTTGTAAATTAATGTTAGAAAAATAAGTGTATCTGAAAAAAATTATTTAGTTTTAAAATGAAAGACAGCACTTTCAAGAAAACCGTTTATTTATGATATTTCTCATCTCATTTTAAATGCATTTGTGAATGAAGTATGCAAGAAAAAAAAAATCAAATCTATCTAAGCATCGATTAATATATATTTTAATTTTAAACAGTATAAATGAACACCTGGAACTACAACTCTAATTCATTAGAAAATGAGATTTTTAATAGTATTCAAACACACAACAGAGCTCCACTTTGTTTATGTGACATTAGTTGAATAACATACACAATAAAAATCAACCTTAGCAGAAATGGTAGGATAACCGAAACTGTCCAATCAAAATTGCTTGAGTACACACAAGAACAAGACATTTTCAGAAACAAGAAAAGACAAGAAAAAAAAACAAGAATTTACAGCTATTCTTTACTTCAAAAGTAAAGGTAAAAAAATTAATTTAAAAGTAATAAATAAAAGTAGTAAAGCAAAAGCAATTTTAAAGATTTAATTTTCTTTTTAACCTAAATATATCCACATATAATGAACACTTTCCCTAAAAATATATATAATACTTTTTGCTTGTTTAAAATAACTTAAAATGACAAGTAAAATTAAAATTAGCAACAATTCTGCAGAAGAAACATGTAATTAATTGTATTCAAAATAGAAACAGGAAATTAAAACTATGAAAGCAGTAAAAATAAAAATAACTTATTTCTTAGGTATAACCTAAAACTGGGAAAATTCCAAAATTTATAACAGCTAAAATTTAAACTGAATTTGTAATGCTATTAAAAATAAAACTTAAAATAATATTCAAGAGAAACATTTAAAAACAAAATAATTTTTGGCATACAACTAACATGGCAGATGATTGTGTATTGTAGTACATCATAAATTACATATTAACAAAAAAAAAAAAAAAAAAATGTCCACAGGCATATCAACTGGAAATTATATATAAATTAAATTTTGTTAAGTAAAATTACTTTAAATGCCAACTTGTGGTTGCAAAAATAATTATTTAATAACTCAATAAAATAAAAAAAAAATCAATTTGTTTTAAGAATTTATTGCATGCCCATTGTTTATTTGTAAAGTACATGTAATTTTAAAAAGTTATATTTTAAGTACAAGTATATAAGTTTTAAATAATACAATATTTTTTTTATGGGCTTTTTAGAATGTCATTATAATTACTATGTTTGAAATTATGCATTTCTTATTTTTTCAATGTGAAAATGAATGATTAGAAACATGTTAATTATATTGATATGCTAAAAAGCCATATATTGCAAATATTATGAAATCTAGAATTGATACAAAATAGTTTTGTGTGTTATACTTTATGAAAATGTGTATTAAAGAGTTCGATCTGAAATTGAAATAAAAGTAACTTTATTATACAAAGATGAGACTTTAAGTAGAAATTTCTAAACAAAATTTGACAAATTATCAGTCTAAATTGAGTGAAATAAAAATAAACTAATAACATAAACATAACAATCAGACTAGAAAATTAAGTTATATATCTAACAAGGAATGAAATAACATCAATATAATATCACATAACACTTTACAAAAACATTACTATCATAAAATATAACAAGTCATAAGCATTAAAATATATTGCAACTACTTCATACATTATAATCCTTAAATATAATACTAAAACATGATTAAGTGACTGTTAATTCAGTTAAAATATATTTTTCCTTTAAAACAATGAAAAATGTTTGAATATAAAAGAAATGTAACATTTAAATAAAAAATGAGAATGTAAGTGACAACTGAGAAATAATTTTAAGTTAAAAAACTAACTTTAAACTCAGAAAAAGCTCTAGGAATATATTTAACAAAACTAACCAGTTTTTGTAGCATTTTAAAAAGTGAGAAAAAGTACCAAAATTCTTCATTTCTAAAATAATATGAGGCAATAACATTTTCAATCATTAAAATGTCATACATATTGAGGGCAAAAGTTTTATAAAGATAGTACGAGACCAAATATAATAATTTTGTTCTATATAAGGCATATGGTAACACAGTAACAAAGATAAGTATCACACAAGATTGAAAAACTAAGATATTGTATAAAATAACAAGAGTACAAAAATCTTAGCTTCTAAGGAAACAACATAAATTAATGATTGTAGTGTGCTTTTTCTTCATTAAACACCACCACCACTTCTATCAACAGATCGAACACTACGATCATACTGAATATCAACTGCTGCTGCCAGCCGATTTTGAGAAATGGTTCCTGATTTAATAGATCCCATTAACTAGATACAAAAAATTAAATATTAATTGATATTTATATTAAGGTTACACAAATTTACATCAATAAACCTATATATTATTAAATATTTTAAAATAAACCTATAATTTAAAAATTTATTAATTAGTATAAGTTAGAAATAAATTTTCCTATCATTACTCAAAATAAATATTTTTTAAGCAATTATATACTGATAATTCCAAAGAAGCAAATTTTTTCAACAGCAGATAAAAAGGAGGGATTAAGAGAATATGAAAATGATCCTTTAGATAATTCATAAAGATCATCAAAAAAACTTTTTAAAGAAAAATAGCAAGAGAGATCTTGTCAAGTTCATCTATCACATTGATGGGGTTAGGTCAGGGGTCGCTAAAGTGGTCTATATAGACCCCTAGGAGTCTATTTAACAACAGTTGGGGTCTATCTGACCCAAGGGGTCAAATGGGGGTCTATTTGTACTCGAAGGAAAAACAGTTCTTAATACATCTTAATACACAGATATCTAACTGCGTATGTAAAAATTTAAAATATTTTTATAATTGACTTAATATTATATTCTTTATAGAAAATAAAATAATAAATCAAAAAACAATCTGCCCCTTTTTTCCTTATGCGTTTTTGCATGTATATCGTGGCGTCACAACTTGACCTTGTGACCAGTTTTTAATTTGCACGACTCATGGTATGTAGCCAGAAAAGTGATTGAGGTTTATCCATGTCTCTTGCTGATGAACCCATCAACCAATTAGGAGCCTTTGGCGTAGACTTGTCGAATGACGACACTGCCGTTGGCTTTCTATGCATTAAACGCGAAGGGAATCTTCAGTACTCCATTTTCTTTCTTCTTATGTGTGTGGTTTTAGTTCTTTTCTTTTTTATACGGCATTTACGCATCATGTCGTTGGTTCGCCCTTTGTCTGCATCGCTAACCATACGAGCCTTGCATATGAGTCAGATGCACATGTGCGCTTTCCAATTCTACACTGCATGCTACAAGCGCAAATATCATATGCATTTTCAGCTATATTTGTGAACTGTGAACAGTATTAAATGCTTGTAGTGTCTTTATTACTACTATTATATCTACAATTGGATAATTAGTTATTGTTGCTATAAAACTATTGGTTTAGTTTTGATATCAATTTTAATTATTGTAACTTGTGAAAAGGTAAGCTTTAATAACGTGGATTAGTATAATATACCAACTTAATTTTAACTTATTTACAGAACCCTAACTTAAAAATGACAGCTTCAGTATCTAAAAAGAAATTTCGGTATTATTCATTGGATTACTTAAAATTTGGATTTATTTGTTCACTAACTATTCCTATGTGTCTTATATGCGAAAAAACTTTTGGAAATGAATACATGAAACCGTCAAAAATGAAAGATCTTCTTGAAAAGCTTCATTCAGATAAAAAAAAAAATGAAGAATTAGAATTTTTCAAAAAACTCCAAGAAAAATTCACATGTCGACCAACTCTAAAAAGTCTTATGAAACAGTCTACTGAAATTGAAAATGAAGGAGGATTAATTGCTTTGTACAAGATTTCGCTTAATATAGCAAAGAGGGGAAAACCCCACACAATCGCAGAAGAAATTGTAGTACCTGCAATTAAAGACATCATTGAGAATGTGATGAAAAAAGACTCTACTAATGTTTTAAAGTCTTTGCCATTAAATGCAAATTCTGTAAAACGGCGTATTGACGAAATAGCCAAAGAAATAGAAAACACAGTAGTTTTGGAGCTAAAAAATTGCAAGTTCTCTATACAACTTGATGAATCTGTTTTTGGCGTTTCTGCTATTCTTATGGCGTACGTTAGATATTTCAGTAAAATTAAAGGAGAAGTCATGATGAATTTTTATTTGCTAAATATCTTGAAACCGATGGGAAGGGAGTGACAATTTTTAGATGTTTACAAGACTATTTAAATAAATATGAAAAAGTGCCCAGTATTCGTACTATCCATTGTGTGTTGCATAGACACAACTTAGTAGCAAAATATCCGTTCAGAGTTACATGAAGCTTTATAGTTTTGTATTAAATCTATAAATCAAATTAAAGCTCAACCTCTTAAATCAAGATTATTTGCAAAACTTTGTGAGGAAAGCAATGAGTTATTTAACCAATTACTTCTGCACACCGAGGTTAGACGGTTGTCTAGAGGTGTATGCTTGCAACGGCTCGTCAATTTATTTGACTTCACGACAGAATTTGTGAATGAAATAAATCCTGTTCTAAGCAATGAACTTCAAAACAATAAGAATCATATTTTTTATTTAGCAGACTTATTAGGAAAAATTTAATGACATTAAAACAAAACTGCAAGGAAAAGATGTAACAATTATCCAAGCTCGGACAAAACTGTTAGGCTTCCACAAGTAAAATTAAATTTATTTAGATCTTTATTGCTACATAAGGATTATAAGTATTTTTCAAATCTGCAACAATTAAAAATATAAGAAGACTTGGAAATATATAAAAATCATCTTCAAAAATTAAGCGACGATTTTAAACTGCGCTTTGTTGATTTGGAAAACATCGACATCCCTGATTGGATTATTGCGCCATTTTCGGCGCAAATTGATAACGTCGACATCAACATAATGACAACATAATCGGACAATAGTTCAGCAAGATGAGTTTGCTGAACTATTCTCTATCTTGAAACAAAAACGTTTATTAAAAATTTGATAATACATAAATTTTGGACTAATATAAATATAAAGCAAAAATATGTGAAACTTTACGAAATGGCAAGTTCGTATATGGTTGAAGACTGTTCCAATCACGTTAATTCAATTTTAACTAAAAACAGAAATAAATTAAATGTGGAGTTTCGAGGGGACTTAGGGTTAAAATTGACTAATTTCGAACACAATATAGCGGAACTTGCCAAAAAACACCAGGCACACTCCTCTCATTAAGAAGTAAAAAATCTATAGATACTTTACTTACTGTTTCTGATTTATTAAATATTTAGACTAATTTATAGTTTTATTTTAATTACCTGAAAATTACCTTTGTGGGGGGGTCTATGGAGATTTCGAAAAATTACATAGGGGGCGTTGATCAAAAAAGTTTGGCGACCCCTGGGTTAGGTCATTGTACAAAGGAAAAGAAAAAGCAAAGGCAACAACTACCCATCACCATGTTTCTCTCCAAGGTAAAGCCCCTGGCACTACCCTCAGCACCTCCAGTAGTCTCCGAGAGAATTGAAGTTTTCCTATTCATGAGTGCAGATGGATTTTATGCCATCCCTCTCATGTCTACTGCTTATTGGTTATATTAAACACATACATAATACACTTTATTATAAGACACTGTTCATTATAATGCCCACTTTTTATTCAAGCAATGAACTGGTTTTGGTTAAGTTAACGCTTTATGGTCGCTTTTAGCACACAAGGGTAAATTGGACTGAAACCTACACTTTAAAGTAGACTGGACAACAGCAAACATCCGCAAACAAGATTGGAATTGAATCCACAAAGTGTTGAACAGAAGGCAATAGCGCTAAGTATATGGCTGCCAACAAAGATGGAAAGATCTTATGTAAAAGTTGACTATGGAAAGTCATCAGTAGAATCCAAAAATAGAAATATATGAAAAGTCAGTGAGAAAATTTGGAGATCAATTCAGATATTGATAAGCCTATCTTACCTGAATGTAATGGCTAAGAATGTAACTTAGCATTAAATGCAGGATTATAACAAGAGATATTCGTCAGCAATTCAGTAGTTTGCCTAAAAATAATTTTCTGACAGCAGCAATTAGATTGGGTACAGGTACTAAAAGGAAAATTTTTTGAGGTACTATTTAGAGCTCTAACAAAATTAGACTCAATGAATTTGACTGATAACTTTCAAGAGTTTATGAAAAACCAATTCCTACGACTAAAATGGTCAAATAGTTTGCATATCAGAAATTAAACTTTCATGCTAAAAATTACGTTAAGGTGTATATAACATAATTTTCAAAACAAGTTATAAAACTTTGGGGTTGCAAAAAAGGGGGAACTCTTAAGTAAGAGTATTTTAGAAAATAATTCTTTAAATTTTTACTCGTTAAACATCCTCAATGATTCAGAAAACACAGCTCATTGTTTGTCAAGCATGAAATGTATATTCTTGGATAAAGTAAGATTCACATCATGCCCTTTTTATAACTATTTAAAATTCTATATACAAAGCTAATCTCATCTTTATGAGGATAAAGTCTAGTGCCTTCTACCATCTATCGAAAATATAAAAATTCAATCATTTTACTAAAGGTGACAACTTCTTCATGAAGGACTCTTATAACAGATGTCTATCACAAAGCATGTCTGCATTCAGTATGGAATCTGTTAATAAAAGATAGTATAGAGCCAAGTTGAACGATCATAACTTCAGTTTGTTTCTTCATCAACTGTAGGGTTTATAAAACTTCATAATCTGACTACATTCCTTATCTTCTTTGGTTAATAGTGAAAATACTAGCATCACTTTTAAGGCATTTTTTTATTTAAATACTTAAGAAATTATTAATTCTATTTGTTTTATTATGTGATTGTTAACATCTTGTGATACACTAGATAATGTGTACAAAAAATGTAATGTTAATAAACCAAATATCGGTCCAGATAACATTCACTCTTAATTGAAATTAAATTCAAAACACAAAATTGTTTTGCATTAAAAATTAAATTCAAAACACATTCAAACAAAAATATTTGTTGTGCGAATGTGTTTTGAATTTAATTTTAGACTTTTAACAGTACTAAAGACATATTTTTTACTCACCAACAAATATTCTCCTAGTTCAACTTGGCCATTTTTATTTAAATCAACTTCATTCAGCATATCATGCAATGTTTCATCATCAACTGTTTCTCCCTGAGCCTATTAATAATTCAAAGAAAAGAATTAAATAAAAATAATCAAATTATAAAATATTCCATTACTTTTGAGAAAAGCATTTAAGAAACCAAAAATCTTCAACATTTTCTGTACCATATTTTTTTCATTTTATTATTAACTTTATTATTCTATTTTTATACTTTTATTAATATATATATATTTAATACTATTATTTTATTAAATTATTATATTCAACTTTATTATTAAAGTTAAGTAACAGATGAAAATATTAGATATAATTATAACATTTAAGAAAACAACTAATAGATAGAGCAAAATTTTTATTCAGAATATGTGTAATATTTAATACTATGCTATAAGATACAACATTATTTTACATATTTTATTTTATACAGGATATGATAAAACATTCTTAAAGTAACAAAACTTATAAAATATGTGTATTCACTAAATATTAATTAATAACAAAAAGTTTGTAATGCTTTTTATACAGTAGTTTAAATTTTTGTCAGATGTTTCAGTTTACAAACTCTTCTAAGTTGTACCAAATTAAAAAATTTTACTTATGTTAAAATAATTAATTTTAATAAATCTCAAATTATTTTTCGCTAAAAGAATGGCAGTGAAAAATGTAATAAATGATGACAAAGATAGGTGACTTTCGAGCAAACAAATAAAACAAGAAAAATCATTTGCATAATAATTTTAGATAGTACTAATGCTCTGTTTGATGCAATAAATGCTTAAGCATGATACTTTAAATAATCTATGTAATGAAATTTCAAACAAAAGATTGCATGCTTAGTGGGACTAATTTGCATCATAAAAATGCAGATCTACATAGAGATATATAGAAATCCAAGATATTATCAAATTATTGCAATATAAGACTAATCTAGAAGCCTGTAACTATTAGTTGAGACAATTTACTTAACAAAGATTTTTTTAAATCAGTACTATATTCTTGATTGCTATGTCAAATTGCCAATATCAGTATCTCACAAATGAACAGTGGCAGATTTTTAAGAAAAGAGAAAAAACACGGTGATAAAATAATTTATGTATCTTAATGTACATTTTAATTTTGTTCAGAAGTTAATAATGCTCATTTATGACATTGAGATTTAGTGAGAAGAAAAAATAAATAAAATAGAGAATGCAAATGTAAAAATAAACCCTAATATCAAAAATTAGCTATTTATTAAAAAATATGTTAGGAGAGAAAATTTAAAACATGATAAAAAAAAATCATTGTTTTCACATCAAATTAAGTAATCAAATGTTTGGTAGCGGAGACATTATGATAAATCTATTTGTAAAGATTGAATTACATTTAAGTTTTAATATTTGTTATAACGTTCTTTAAAACATAATTCAGGTTCAATTACCTAAAAGGTAGTACAATCAAACACTGAATTACATACTTCAGATTTGTACGCATTACATATTTTAGTATGTTATAATGAGAAATATGTACTAAAATATATATTATTAACAAAAATTCATTTTAGTACATGATAACGTCACCAACAAATATTAATAAATGATTTTATACAGATTCAACAGTTTTTATTATGATGCAGTTTTGAATAAAACATAGTAACAAAAATGAAGTGAGCACCTTTAAACTATGTCTGAGATCATTAAAAGTTATATATCCTTTTTTATCTTTATCTAATGTCTGAAATTTCTTAGTGTAAGAATAAACTTCATCTTTAGATAAATTCACAGGGGTATCTCTAGCTTGACGATTTATATCTTGTCCCATTTCAGTACGAAGAAATTCCATAGCATTGTTAAATTCTGCCTGAAATGTAAAAAAAAATAATTTTTTTACTTATAAGGAAAAAAAAAAAAAGAGAGAGATAGAGAGAGAGAAAAGAAGAGTGAAAGGTTAAAGTTGGAAGCAAAGAATTTTTCAGTTTAAAGAATGATTTTTCAAATTAAAGATGCTCACTCTAATGATAACAACCACTTTGATAAATTTCTAACAAATGACATTTTTCTTTATTTCCTTCTATTCTATAATCGATAAAAAAAAGAGGGGAAAAAGAAATCCATTATTTTTATGTGAACTTTATGTAACTTCTTTTGGATTCGCTTTGTAAAAAGGTTTAAAACAGTTTTCATGTAGATTTTTAGGTTTTGCGTGTTACTACTGCTAACATGCGGTCAACTTCGAACATTTTTGATATTTTACAGACATTTTCGACGATGCTGTATTCACATGCGAAATGCATCTCTAACATTAAAAATACCCGAATGGAATCGACGAAACAAAAATTGTACGTAACTGGTTATTACAGTCTTATATAGGAGGATAAACACCTTTCACAATTTTAGCCACCCGGCTATCTTTTTCGCCGTTACAAGAGAAAAACGAAAATGTATCAAATTTTCTGTTTATTGTCTTCCATTTTTAAAACCTTATACTCATAACTGAATTAATCAAACAAAAAACCGCAAGAGAATATTTTAGTGTCAAATGTCACCTTTCCAATGAGCATAAATCTGAAATTGTTTGATAGATACCTCACGAGATATCGATCACTACAGACGTCTACCGAAAAAATAATGGATTACTTTTTCCCCAAAATAATATTAACTGGTAGAAATCAATTTAAAGAGTCTTGAAATTCACAGCTGATATAGATGGATGTGTAAAACAATGTTACATAATAGATAGACAGAAATTAATAGAGAAACTTTTAAAAATGTAGTCTAATCAGGAGCAGAATAGTTTTACGAATAAGTGTTTTCGAAACACACATATAATTTACAAGTAAGATATGACATATTTTAAAAACAAACATATTGTACGGCCCACGGAAAATGAATGGAAGATTCTGAAAGTTGGATTGCTATTAGATGAATTGAAGTTTGCAATAACTTACAGATGCTGCTAGATATTTTGGAATTCATCACAAAAGTTAAAATGAAATTACTATGTAGCAGTCATTGCCTTAGCAATGAGCAATAACTGTGCATTGAAGACTGCATAAAAATGGATTGAAAGCCTGAGAAACAGGAGTTTGTGTTTCTCTATTTGCCTAACTGAGGACACTTAAAGATCCTTGAATATCTCCAACAAGTTAATCCTTATGATGGGTATCAAAAAGGTCATCTTATTCACAGGTTTTGCAATATTTTGATAACTAGTTGCATATTCATTAGAAGGATTAAAACACAATCTTATCCAACTCATATAAATTAAAAGGTTTTCAAATAATCAATAATCCTTTACATATTTCGAATTAGTGGATCAAGCTTATCTTATATATGTCAAACAAAACAACTTTAATTAAAATATTTTATCCTGAAAAATTCTGAGAAAATATAATAAATGATAAAAGGAAAAAATAATTTTCAAACTATTAATGGATTAAAGAAAATATTTCAAACAGTATAGAAGCCATCAAAAGGAAAACTTAAATAACAAAAATTATCTAATAAGACTGTTAACATTTTATTTTGTTCTTTTATATTTTTACATAATATAAAAAAGAAAGAAATATTACTTTCTGTTGTGATTTACTCCATTTCAATTCTTCAGCCATAATAGAGATGATTGTTGGAAGTGCTTCTTCTGTTGCTTGAACATTCAAAAATGACAAACGAAGGCGACGAGCAATGACATCAATAGCTGTTTCAGCATATTCTTGAACAGCATAACGAACCTAAGGATAGTAACCAATGCATAGGATATGAATTAAATATTTAGATAATTGTAATAATAATAATAATTGCATAACACATATTCAATATGAATTCTAAAATTTATTACTATTTCTCTTATAACTTTATAATAATTTCTAATGAAAGAGATAAAAAACTTTTGTTACATTTTTGTTGGGATACAATAAATATTGATTTAGAAAACTAAACTAAGATTCTGATTAAACCAATTAATTAATGAATGCTTCATTAATAACACCAAATTCCTTATTAAATACAATATTATTGAAATTCTCACAATAAATAATAGAATGATACAGAAAATTTTTATTTAAAGTTGAACTATTTAAAAATAATTTATTTCATATTACAACAATTTTACAATAATTTTTAGTAAAATTTTGCATACTTTAAAGTAATTGAAAACTTATTCATTCTAATAACGTTAGTACATTTTTTTCTGTATTATCCCCCAAAATATATTTTTATCATAATTTCTCCAACATATATATTATTTAATAAATAAACGCTTTCTATTCTTTCATTGAACAAAGAATAAAACTCACTACCAAAAAACTTATTTGGAAAAGATTTTTGCTTTAAGCGATTGATTTCTTATTGATTTTGACATTATTATAATTATGATTAACTTACACTTATATATCCAGAAAAATGTATATTAACATGTTATGCACCAAATCTGTTTTGCTCTCATTCCATTTAGCCCATGATCTCTAATTTCACCAATATACTGAATGAAAAATAAACTTAAATCACTGGTGACTAACGTGACATCTAACACAAACCAAAACAGAATGGTGTCATTTGTGATACTAAGCACTTTCATGGAAAATCTTATAAAATAAATGTAATATAATAAATTTTTAATTAACTAAACATGAAGTTTTTAAAATTAAAACTTACTTTTATATACATATAAAAATTTTCTATTAGACTATATTATTAAACTTGTCGTAAAAATTTACAAATTATTCGTTAAAAATCTTTCTGCACGTTTAAGTATTATTTTACAAAATGCCAATAACAAATGTTAAAGTAAAAATTTATTTAAATTATGAGATTTATGCAACATATGAAAATTAATTTCTCATTAGAAAGTTTTGAATTAAATGTAATAAACATTGCTAAAATTTCCAATCAATATAGTCAAGATTTCTTAATTATGTTGGAGAAAAGTTTTATGCAATATTTGAAACTTAAAATCTGCATATGTAACCATAATTTTAATACAATTATTCTTGTTAAAGCATGAAAAAAATACAAAATAAATAAAGGAGTGTGATGATATGGTTTCCAGCATACTTTTAAATCCTTGAGCAAATGTATATTCTATAATTTAATTAATCATTAAATTTAGTATATTTTATATTTGATTTTTATAAATTGTTTTAAATTATTATCATTAGCAAACTTATAATTAAATTATGTTTTGATATTGCAAGAAAATAATCTTTGTATATAATTATCTAATTTATAATCATAATAATTTTGAAATAAAAAATTATCAAATAAATTGTAGCTTTATCAGAAATTTTCAGTTTGAATTTCAATAATACTATGTTGTAAACGGAATAAAACAAAACCACTGTAAGCTAAATAAAGTTGATATTTTATTTTTAATAAGCAGAATTTATGTTTATTTGCTGGTCACTCTAAGATTACTTTTTGCACACACAAGACTAACATCAATCAGGACTGCAGTTTTAATTATATTTAGAACAAAGAATAAGCAGACAACTTGAAAGTAGAAATTGAATCCATTAATTGTTGAACTATAAGCTAGAGCTTTAATCACATTTATCTGTCAGACCGACATTTTTAAAATAAGCAGAGAAACATTCAACAACTTGATAAAGAATTAACAATTAATTTTCTGATATTCATTAAAAAATAATTAACACCAATACATGCTTGAATTGAAATTAATATTGATTTAGGAATACACAAAATCAATAAATTCAATATAACTTGAAAGAAACTATTTCAAATAAACAAATTTGTACTTTATTCAATTTCTTAATGAGAATGAGTATTTTACAAAAGATTTTCTTTAAATTATTTACATATAAATATCAATAAGTATGAGAGTGATGATTGTTAAAAATTTTTAACTTTAAATTTTCTTCATATATAGTTTTTTTCACTGGAATTATTTTCTTTTACATCTTTAATGCAAATTACTGTATATATCAGAGATGGCCAAACTTTTGGGATCTGTGGTCTACTCCACATTTAAAAAATTGAAGGCAGTCTACCAATGGCAGAAATAACGTATATGTTTATATATTTATTTTTGGTAACAGTAAAAATAGTATATTATCTAATTTTAAAAAAAAAAAAAAAAAACTTAGTATTTACAAAATAAAAATTTACTGACGAAAATAATCTAAGTATTCATATAGGTACATAAAAATTAACCAACCAATTCACTTTGTTTAGATGAAATTTGACACTGTATATCTGCGACAAGTTTATCAAATTGTGGCTGATACGAGCTTATTGCAATGTGTAAACACGAAATTAGATGTTCATCTGTTAAACGTGACGGATGTATAGTTTTTATGGGGTTCATGGTTGAAATAGCAGATTCGCAAAGAAACGTCGATCCAACGTATGATTTCAAATACAAAATCAATTTATAAATATTTGGAAACGTTTCCTCAGAAATTAATTTCCAAAAATCAGTATCGCTAGATGCTCTGAATTTAAGAAATACATTGCATCTTAATTTAATAATTTCTTCCTCGACTGTGACTCAAGTGGTATCTATTAAATGTCTTATTTTTTCAGATACTCCATCAAGGTTGACATTTTCATTAAATGGAAATATCATAAAATTGAGTATTTCTTCAAACCTAAATAAGTCAGTGAATCTTCGTTCAAATTCTTCAAACAAAACATCTAGGTGTTCAGCAAAATCTTCGAAGTCTCGGTTTGGATTATGGATGCACTCTTCCTCCATGTTTTTGAAGTTTCTCAATTCATGTTTTCTTAATTGAAACGCATACCTTTTTATCGTTTCTTTGAAAGTTTTAATCGCACTCATCATGTCTGTTAAACATTGATTAGTTTATTGTAGATTTAGGTTTAAGTCGTTAAGTTTTGTAGTGATTTCGCAGAGAAAAGCTAGTTTCAAGAGCCATTTCCCATCTTACAATTCAGTAATGTGCTTTCCTTTTATTGGTAGAAAATTTCTTATTTTTGGCAACAGAATACGAAATCTTTTTAAAAAAGCACCACGGCTTATCCGCCTCACGTCTGTATGCAATAAGAGATCTCCGTACTCTGATTCAGTTTCTTCCAAAAGCGCCCGAAATTGTTGTTTCTGAAGACTTCTTGAACGAATTGATGATTTTAAAAGCAATTTGCATTATATCATTAGACTTTAGTGTTTTTGAACACAATACCTATTGATGCATAATGCAATGATAGTTGGTAAAACTGGGATTTTCCTCATTATTATTGCATAAGGCAATAAAACCAGTTCTATTCCTGATCATTGCTGGAGTTCCATCTGTTGTAATAGAGACCAATTTATATATTAGAAATCCTGTCTTATCAATAAAGCTTTTAAATGAATTGTAGATATCTTGTCCCCTCGTTTGTCCTTTCAATGGAATTATAGTTAATAATTCTTCTTTTGAAGTCATATCTTCGAAAACCATTCTCACAAAAAGGTATAACTGTGCAATGTCACTAATATCTGTGGATTCATCAAATTGAAGTGATAGGAACTTACAAGCTTTTAAATCGTCATTTAATAAATTTTCCAAATTATTATTCATAGCTTCAGTCCGTCGCATCACAGTGATACGTGACAAAGAAATATTATTTATTGACTATTTATTACTATTTATTATTATTATATTGACTATTTTTACTATATTATTTATTACTATTTCAGATTTGTTTCTAAAATCGTGGAAAAGCACTTCTCCCGCTTTAATGAAAGCTTTTTTTTATCAATTCTCATCCTTTGAATGGTTTTTTTCGCTTTATCAAAACTTCTGAAATTTTAAATGATGCCAAAGTTACTGCTTTAGCTTTGGTGCCTGGTTTCGTAAATACCAATTGCTGTAAATGTAAATTCGACTTTAATTCATGCACTTTAACTTTTCGAAGTTCACTACTGATTGGAAAGTCTGTAGCGTATTTTAAGTGAATGGTTTTAAAATGTCCTTCGACGTTTGCTTTTTTTTGGTAATGCCACACTTGAGTTACATATGAGACAAACACATTTCTCCTTCACCATAACAAAAAGGAAATCATCTTCCCACTCATTGTGATTAATGGTATGTTTTACTTTTCTTAGCACTGGTGCCTTGCTGAGTCATTTTTGGCGGGTTGTTGAAAAACAAACTCAACAGTTTCGTATCAACAGTTTCAAACAGCAGTTTGAACATTCAACTGTTTTGAAACAAATTTGTATCAGTGAGGTAGGAAGCGAGCGACCTGCCACGTAAGACATTTAACTTAGAAATGAAATTAAATAGACGACTCGGCGCGTTGCAATCATGCACTGGCTACTGGATATAATCTAAGTATCCCACTTTGTCAAATTGTTTCGATTTAATTTCACTGTAAAACGAAAAATTCAGTGCCTTTCTTTGCACAGTTTGTTTTAGGTTTTAAAGCAAAAATTGTAGTAAATTTTTATTTTAAATAAGTCATAAATTAAATTGTTAATATCCGAAGTCATTATCGGGATGGTTGCGCGGACTACCTAAAATTTCTTCGCGGTCGACGTCTTTGCCATCCCTGGTATATATAACCGTAATTTTATTTAATTTCACACTTTTTATATTTTAAAAGTAAAAATATTAATATCAGATGTTAATTACCACAATTTTGTTTCACTTTTTAATTGTTCTATTTTTTTCATTTAAAAAGAAAATTATTTCAATATAACTAGGTCAACCTAAATAAGGTTTATTAATTTATTGACATTTTCCTTATAACTCAAAACAATGATTTGAATTAAATCTACATAAGTTTTTATATATTAAATTTGTTTGATTTATATACCTCATGTTACTTTTAAGAACAAAAATAGTGTTTAGGTGCTTACAACAAGAATGATAATTTCCAACTACCCAACATTTTTCTTTTATTATTTATTTACATTATGCCTAAGATTTGTGAATAAATTGAAGAGAATCTTATAACAAAAATCCATGCAAGTTTTCTTTGTCTATATAAAACGTTATTTTTAACATTTTAATTTTCTATTTGTTTTGTATACTTTGCATATAACATTTGAATCATAAGTATACCTACAACAATAATAAATAACAGCTTTTTGATATTCAGTTATATTCTTATCATAAATATTAATGGACTTTTAATACTTATGATATACTCTTCTAATAAATGTTTTTGAAAAATGAAATAATAACTGTATTACACATACCTCAGCATCAATATAGGGATATTCTTCATGAAGTCGCTTCCCTATTATTGGCCATCTTTTCCCAGTTAAAGAAGCTAATTTTGCTACATCAAAAGCTCGGTCACCATATGTGTTAGCTAAATGCTGAGCCACCTAAAATGTAAGAAACCTTCATAATTTTTCATATTTTTATGTCTACTATTTTAATAGCTTTAGTTAAAAATTCATTTATGAAAGGTAAAACATTTTTTTATAAAAATTCAGAGTCAAAAAAATAGTGACAAGTGCTGCAAACTAGTATCTAGATTCGCTTTACTTCTGAAGTTATGTACATCAGATATTTTTCCTAACACTACTTTTATTACAATTGTTTCACAATTGTAATAAATAACTCTGCACAAAAATAATTCTTAATTTTCCTTGTAATTCAATTATTCTTGTAATTGAAAAATATTATGAATAATGTAAAAATAAAGAAAACTTATAATATAAGCTATACAAGTTGATTAATCTATAACTTCATAGTAAAGAGAACATTTACATCATACTTGAATTTAGCTTATACTTTTAGCCTATAATAAATTATAATTAAAAATTAATATAATTATTAATATAGCTTATAAATTTTTTGCATATAACAAACATCTAGAAATATTTAATATATTTTTGTTTTTACCAGATTTAAAAATTCTCATATCCTAAATAATTGTGTTTCTAACTGTAAGCTAGAAGAGAAACTTCGATGAACTAAACATGAACTAAGCTCCAATTTCCGTATCACATAGAAAAACAGTAGTTACTAAATAAGCTATTACATAATTTTTACAAGTCATTCATATTTTTAAAAAATCACTATAATGAAGCATTTCTATCTTTAATTTGTTCTTAGACTAATCTTAGATTTTCAAACTAATTTTCAATTGCAGCAAGTAAACATTTGAAACACTTAAGTTTATTGAGGCAGTGTTTGACATGTTGATTTAGAGAAATTTATTCATGTATAATTTTAGAGATAATTTCTTACCCTAATAATTCATTAAAAATGTCAATACTCATAGGATGTATAATTTCTTTGTTTTATTATAAAATCCTAGTTTATAATTTATACTTACAATCTGAAAGAAATTTAAGTTAATGACACTGAATATTAAATTGCATTCAAAATCTAACCACATTATATCAAGAACATATTTAAAATGTATTGCATACAAAATATACTTAGTATTTTGTAATACTAAAAAAATTTAAATAGAGCTAGACACATATTTTTTAAATACTTATAAAGCACACAATAAAATAATGAAAACCCTTGGTCAAATTAAATTAATTAAAAAATTTACCTCAATTTCTAGGCCATAATCTTGAACAAGTCTAATATACAGATTTGGTGACCAGTTATGTGCCCCTTCTAACAAAAGACCATCAGTTTGACATTCAGATTTAGGATTCAATTTGCATGTTTTTACAGCTGCATCTACTGCCTCTTTTGCCATTACTCTATATGTTGTCCATTTTCCACCTTGAGAAATATTAGGAAAAAAAAAGAATAAAAATAAAATGAATTTGTTGAAAAAATTTAAATTATTCAGTTATTACAAGAACAAAAAATTAAATTTTTTTAAACATGCAAAGAAAACTTTTGTAATCAGAATATTTTTATTAAAAATTGAATTTTTGATAGCGGCTAAATTGCTAAGGCATTACAGAGGGACTATTTTAGAAATAGTGCAAACATGGATTTTCATGCACTACTATGTCAAGAGCAAACTGTGAGTATGTTGATTTTAATAAAACCAACCCTGCCAGAGTCAGTGCTTAGATGACGTAAGTTGCTGAGGACTAGTTTGTAAAAAATAAAAGAGCTGTAACAGCATGTAGTCTTGGCCATAACACAGATCATTCATCAATTTACAACTCTTCTTGCACGAATATAGAATTCATTCTCCAACAATAATCTTTCTATTGACAGTGCAAACACATTAGGTGTAAAGATTTTCTTAACAAAGGAATATCACTAATGGAAAACCTCAGATGTGAAAAAATGTTGCCTGATATCTTTACAAACCCATGATTAGTTGATTTGTAACTATCATCAAGACGAAAAGTAATACTACTTGCTACTAGTCAGAATTCCCTAATTCCATTACTCTTCAGTGTGTATAAAAGATTCAAAAATTAAAAACATATCTGTATTAAAGAGTGAAACATGTTAACAAATAAAAACAGAATGATATTTTGATAAATGACTTTGAAATATTACATATTTGTTAGGATGGTTTGTTTTTAAATTCTAGAAATCTAAAGAAAAGCTGAGTTCCCATTATTAATAATTCATATTTCACAAAATTAAATTAAAATCATAAACGTAAACTTCCTATAACATCAATTTCTATAATTTATGGATAAACTTAATGCTTCCAAACATTTTTGCTTGTAAAAAAATTTCAATTTGATGAACACAAAATTTAACAAAAGAATAATTTACTTTTTCATATTTATAAATGTTAATTAAATTTGAATGTCAAAGGTCTAAATAATAATTAGTAATTTTAGTATTATTCTTCAGTAAGCAAAGGAAACATAAAATCTATGAGAACAGAATGATGGAATAAGCCAAACTCTAAAGCTTTCTGACAAACAATTAATAAACTAAACAAGTTCACATTATTTAAATTATTTTACAAATTGAAACCAGATAATATTTTATCAAGATTTTTTAAAGAATACACAGTTTAACAATATTTCTTTTAAGAAACGATATCATTGTATTACATATTCAGATTTGTAAATAAATTTCAGTTTAAAAACAAAATATACATGATAAAAAATTTAGAAAAAATTTGATTATTATAAAGAAAAATAGACTTACCAGCAATAGTAATTAAATTTGAATCACTAACATGTAAAACATGATTCCTAGCAAGAGCTTCAGTTGAACCTTTGTTAGGATTTAAGATTAAAGGACGAATTCCACTCCACACTGACATAACATCTCCTCTACGAACTAAAACATTTTAGAGAGAGTGGAAGAATATAAAAACAGATGTGAGGTTTATTATGAGCTTTTTTTCCCTAGGATTTATTTTTCAGTATTTATAGAGGAAAACAAATAAAAAAAGTATTATAATAGAAAAGATAAAAAAGTATTAGTAATACTACAGTAATCAATAAAAGCAATTCCAAAAAATTTATTTTAAAAACAAGTTAAAAAAAAATATAGTCATTTTTTTTTCTTTCAGTTGAAACCTTTTGTGTTCTATAGTTTAATAAATAATCAACACTTAATTAAATATTATGTAAAATATAAATAATTAAAATAAACTTATTTGAACATTTATATATTCACAAAAAAACATTTTTTAATAAAATGAGTTAAGTCAAAATACAATTTCAAAAATTAGAATTTCTTATTAAAATTTACATTGTTACTAATTACACCTCATATCAATAACAAAATTATCTTTTCAACATTAAGTTACAGAAAATATCAAAATAATATCATATAGAGAAAAATAATATCAAATACATTTTAACAATAAGTTACTACATTTTACATTTATAAGAAATAGTAAGTTGTAAATCTTCTGAAACAGTGTTAAATATATGACTTTTTTTACTGAAAAAATTTAAATACATGAGTAAGTTGAAAATTGACAAATTGAATAGTCATAAATGCATTTAAAATCAGATTTATGAAAAATAATCCATTGTACAACTCATAATTACGGAAGTTTTATAATTATTACAATTCATAATTATGGCAGCAGAGCCAACAATTTTCTAAAATTTAAGTGAAATCAATATGAAAATGTTATTCATTACATGTTTCCAGGGAAATGGAAAATAACAAGTATTCATATATAACTGGGAGCTTCATTAAATTAAGGGAAAGTAAATTAAATATATGATAGTCATATACATATGTACATCATAGGTGAAAACTTGAGTGGCTAAATAAGTATATATCAATATCATTGTAATTGGATGCAGGTCTTGGTTTTGATACTCTTTGAGTAGATATGATAGAAATAATTTGATCTTGATATATCTATGCACCCAAGAAGAAAGAAGATACTGTAGTTAGAACACTAACAACATTATGCAGTCAAAATTTTAATTATTCCTTTTGTGTCCTTAAAATTTGAAAACATTTCCAAGTTTGGGGAAGAGTATTAAATCAACAAATACTTTAAAAATAGCATTTGTGGTATAACATATTTTGCATTTCATTATCTATTTAATTGGTTTAATCATTTTTATTTGTGGCACTGGTTGAGCATTGAATTTATGATTTACACGTCATGAAATTATACAAACACGTGCAACTGTTGGTGGATATTTCAGTTTTTAAATTAAGGACAGATATCCAATGGAATAGAAAATTCATTCGAAATTTCTATTCCAGAACAATAAAAGGGATAAATATTTTAAAACAAAACATGATGTATTTGAAGTATTTTTAAATTTAAGACAGAAGAATTATTTAAAATAATTAAAATCTTTTAAGCATTTTTAGAAAATATTAACACTTTAAAATAATATAGCTCAATGTTACTCAGATAACATAGATAAATTCATGAAATACATAAAATCCACAAATACAATTTCTCTTACCTGCAATATCAGATGAAAGATAATTTTTTATTTCATTTAGAATGAACTGAATTTCCTCCTCAGTAGGACTGGGATGATGAGTTATTTCACATGGTCTATCAGTTGTTCCTAAATATAAAGTTTGATAGATATTAGAACTAAATTAAAATTAGTTTAGAGCAGTATAAACTTACTTAGACTTCAACAATCATATTCTTGTTTTTAATACACTTACTTTCTTCACAATTAGTTTGCTGTAATTAAAAATGTCAGTGATTAAATACTCAGATAGCAAACATTGTCCTATGTACGTCGATATTTGATCCTCATACATTTTGGATGTGTTTTAGATATCATTTCAGGATGTACTTAGAACGTCCTACTAAGAATGTTCTGAGTATGTCCTTTAAGGACTTCATTTAGACAATCTGTCTTACAAGTCTAAAAATGGTTCTTTTACATTCAATTTTTAGACCAGTTTCTTACAAATGTTCTAGAAACATCTTTTGAATTATATTCAACATCAAAAAGACTTTCGGTGTAAGATTTTAATTGAAAACTTAAAATTGTTTCCTATATTGCATTTGATAAATAAATGTGGGAAAGTTATAGGAATTGCCATGAGCATTAAGTGTGCAGTTTTGGAAATTTTGGACCCTTTTAATAAGATAAAATGTGGCTTATTTCGTCATTAGTATCGAAACTTCATATATTTCATTTACGAATTTGGCAAAATATATTCTTTCGATTATATGAAATTAAAAGATGATTTTCAAACACTAAGTATGTAAAGAACACAGAGGATATTCTATAGGTAAACTTTTCATTTTTTCTAATAATCTTTTGAATTTTTTCTAATTCTAATTATTTTCTCATAATTGAAAGGTAAAAAATTATATAAACTATAAGTAAAGAATACGTTTAGAATGTTTATTCAAATTTAATTCCTATTCTCTGCTATCCCAGAAACAAATCTGTGACTTAAGGAATGGAAAAAGCCTTTTTAGAGCTTTTTTTCTTAACAATTTAATTTGTGATGCATTTTTAATCAGAAGTTACAAAAGTTTTCTGCAGTACTAAAGCAATCTCTTAACAATATAAGTTAAATGTTTTAAAAACAGTTGATTTTCTCTAAGAACTCTAAAACAAAAATCATACTATTAAAAATCGTATATTTATCTGATAGAGATACCTGAGAATACCTTCATTATCTGTATACTAGGGTAGATTTTTATAAATTAATATTAAATTACCTTTTTTAGGATTCAAGTCTTCAGAAAGCTTGTGGCAACAGTTTATTTATTGATAATTACTTTGGAACTAATTACAGATGCTAAAAAATGTGTGAATTTTTAATAACTTTTGGAGTATAATTTGTTTATTTGATTAATATCAGTCCTTAGAGAGAAAGGCAATAATATTTTCTTTTAAACTCTTCGCATTTAGATTATGTTGTTGTTATTTCTGATGACACTTGGCAACGCCAAGCCCACCCATCCAAGACAAGGCGAACAGAGTCAGAGTGAGAGAGAGAGAGCGTTTTCCGTTTTTGAATAGAGCACCCTTATACGAAGGTGGAAGTACGACTTTTGACTCATAGATGGCAGCACCATCTGAATCTACCAATTTAGAGATTGAAACCAGTGAAGACCCAAAGCCTGGCTCCAGCCACCCCCAGAGGTATTAATTTGTAATGGGAACATGAAGGACATTGTGACCCAACATATTTTACATGCCCCAGTCACCATTAGTGAACACGACCAATCTTCGGCTAAGCTGGGATTCGAACTCACCATCTTTTGGTAACGAGAACGACGCCCCAACCAACCAGGCCACCGCAGCTTACTCTAGATTATAAGGTATACATATTATAAATAAATTTTTTTTATTTTTGCTTATCGAATGATTTAAGTTGTAAATGAAGACTCTTATTTTGAATGATTGGAAGTAATTTCCGCTGATAAACTATCACTTTTTAAAAGAATTGATGGCTTACTTTAGAAAAAGCTCCTCTAGTATATTGGCCTGTTTTAGATTGTATTATTTCTAGAAAATTTTTATAACAAGGGTGTATCTTGGTTTTCCAAAACTACATGATGCAAATGAATATTTTAAGGATTACCAGGCGAAAACAAACATCTTTCCTAAAATAGGATTGATATAAATTCGTTTTCTTGGAAAGATACATGTAAAAGAACTGGTGAAAAATTTAAGATTGGATCTAATGAGGATTATCACTAGCATAATTAGTGTCTAAAAGTAATTCCAAATTTAGGACTGCTCACTTATATTTTTCTTGACTATAAGCACCTTGTTTGTCTTGAAACAATGCGCAATTTAATGAATGTTTTGGTGAAAAAGTATTTACCAAATTATTTACCTTTTAAAAGATGTTGGTACTATATGGCAGTAATTTTTGTCATTAGTAAGATATTCGAGTTGAATTTGTCAGAAAACTGAAATAACTAAGTTTGTACTTAAGAAAGCTACAGAACTAAGATAATTTATTTCTATACTGGGTTCGTCATATCGTCAAATTTATTGCATCATAGTGGATATTTAAATTTCCTTTCTTGCATACCTCTTAGAATTTTGTTTTCTGAGTATTTTGATTGGGGAGCACTTGCATATTCTCATTCACATTAAAGACATGTAAAAAAATTTGCTTTATTATATGTACGGGGATATATGTTCTATAATGTTCATAGGATATTATATTTATGTGATGGTGTTGTGTATTTTGCAGGCCTAATACTATTCAGATATTTTATATGATAAAGTTAAACTGTTTAGTTTGGAAGATAGATAAACTGTTGCAAAAACTTATGAAAATAAATTCAGATCTGAATACATATTATAGTAGTTGAGCATTAAGGAGGCTGCAATTCACTAGTAGACGGCCACAACATTTAAAGATGATTAAGTTGATACTAATTTTTATAACCTAAATACTTAAAAATACACTAATAGTCATTGAAAGTTATTGCAAGCCAAATAAAAAAATTAAAAAAGAAAAGTAAGCTCGTGAATAGAAGAATTTGTGCACATCTTCTGTAATAGAAGGAAGAACTTATAAATTTTTTTTTTCGGCTCCCATTCTCATGACCAGTAACAGAGCACGACATAACTCAGTAATAATATAAAGCAAAATTCAACAATGCCATTTAAGTTGCTGATTCTTTAGGTGACAGGTGTTGTTCATTAACAAAAGGGGATATTATTTCAATGAAAAATTTTATTTTTCTAGTATCAGAAAGTATTTTTATTTTGAAAAAACAAGAGATTCCTTTGAACTACAATGCAAATCTTTGATGAATGCATTTCTAATATCATGTTCTTCTGCAATTCAGTTATGGATTATATTTTCTGTTCATAAAAAACTAATTATTTTGCTTTATGAAAATGATTTAGCTGTATTTCTTCCTTTTGCAAGTTTTCCTTTTTTAATATTGAGATTTTTATGCTTAATTTGACATGCTTTCGATTTATATTGAATTCTAGTGCATATCAAATTTTAATTCTAACAGCTTTTTATTTATTTCAATTAATTTAATTGTTCTTTTCATTAAAAAGATTATTACATTATTTGATTAAGTGCATCCAACTTCTTTAAATAAAATTGTAAAGCAAACATACAGAATGCAAATTAATTTTTCAAGACTTAAGTAAAATTTCATTAACAATGGTTACAAAGAAATTGGCAAAATAGGTAAATTTTAATATTTACTTTCAATCTAAGATTTTGTCTTGTCCTAATATGTAGTTAAAAAATGAGAAGTGCAGACAATGTTTATTTTTTTAATATTTTTTTAATCTGATTTTTTAATGCTTTTGTGATAAAAATAAAAATTGAAGATTATATATATATATATATATTTATATAATATATATTTATATATACATGCAACACACACAAAGCCAAAAATTGCTATTATAAAATACATAATATAAAAAACATTTCTAACCTGTAGACATTTTTTTGTATACCTTTGAAACTTAGTAATATTTTAATCACAAGCTTTATTATTTTTTTTTATTTTAGATTTTAACATTGAAATGACATTAATTACATTAAAAAACAATAGCAAAACACCTAATAAAATAAAAGTTTAGCCCACATTATCTTACATGTCTAGCATATTTTGGATTCTTTTATGGTTTTTATATTATCTAAATTATTTTTATTACTAATTGAGCAGTAATTTATAACTTTAGATATTTTATCTGCAATCACTAATAACTTGAATAAATATATTTTGAATTAATTTAAAAAATATATACCAGTAAATGTTAGTAATTTAGTTGTTTATATTTTTAAAGTCAATAGTAAATGAGAGATATGCTAGAGGTAAAAATACATAAGTTTAAATGATTTAATTCATTAGGCTGAGCTGGTGGTCAAATGGTTAATGCTCTTGCCTTTAATTCAAAAGTTCAAGGGATTGATTGAATCCCGTGTGCTTGTATATGTGTGCAGTAGTTTTGAATACTGTTTAAACTCTAGGTTCCAGTCTAATTAGCCGTTATGTGAGAAAAATGACTGTGTTGAGCAACAAACGAGCCAAACAACCATAAAAATATTACTGTTTTTTTACTTTATGATAAACTTCATGGTGAAAATTTATTAGGTGAGTACGTAGCATTTGAACTGGAATTACAGTTGTCAAAACCTTCATAAATACATAGCAAAAATTCAGAGTTTTCTTTCTGTTCTTTACCTTGTAAACCTATTTGTAATATAAATGATTGTAATTTTTAAATTTTTCTATAACAAATTGTATTATATATAAAGCTTGCAATTTCTCTGCAGCAGTTAAAAACGATTTTTTTTTGTTTTTATTTATTTAGTTTTTATGAAAATTTTATTTACTTATTATATATATATATAGGTGCACACTTGCTTGATACAAGAAATACACAAACAGTTTCTTTACTTTGTCTTAGAATATTTTTTTAAAGTTGTATAAATTATTTATTCTCATAAATATTTCAGTGCATTAAAATTTGTTTTAAGAATTTACAACATTTTTATCTAATAGATAAAATTGGATAATTATGCACTAGCATTGTATGGATATAAAAGTACAGCTACAAAACTAATTTCTGAGTGACAAATAATTTTTAAATTTTTTATTCATTAATTATTTTTAAATAGTTTATAATATTAATAATTTTTTACATTTAACGTTAAATGATGATATTTTTTAAATAATTATCTGTCCCTCTTCCTATTTCAATTAGTCACCTCCCAACAGAGGCAATCCATTTAAAATATCAGATTTTGCTCTGGCATCTGAGAATCAATCTTTTCTGTCTTTTTAAAACATTAAATTTAGTGAGTACTTAATCCTTTCGAAAGTTAATTCGTACTAATCAAAATACATAGCAAAAATTTATATATATATATTTTTATCTTTTATTTTCTTTATTCTTTTTATTATTATCTTTTATTATCTTTTGTCATGATTAAAATGTTTACATTTTTGAAAATATTAAAAAAATTATCTTGGTGTAATTTGATATATAACACAAAATATTATACTATCAAAAATTAATTATCAGTTGAGAATTTTAAAGTATTAATGACATGTCTTTTACTTTATTATTTGATATATTTTGAATTTTTTTAAATATTGCATAACTTGAATAAAATTTAACTCAATGTTTTATCTTGGCATGAAGTTTTATATTACTTATGATCTTGTAAAATTTTACAAAAATGTAAATTTTTCTTTTTATATAATAGGTTCTGCCCAGGGTCAAATATCTCAAGTATTGAAAATGGAAATGCAAAAGTATATGACTGTCACACAGAAGAACAAATGGATTAACAGAAAAAATTGTTTAGAGGATTTCATTTATTTGTAGATTATTTTTCTATTGGACTTAATATAAATGTAAAAAAAAAAAGAAGTTTTCCAATTAACTTTTTTTTCTTTTTGTATTTAAAGCGTGAAAAAATATTTTTACCATAAGAATGTAAATTTATTAGTGACTATTTACAATCACTGTGCTTGTTTAAAATAAACAAAATATATTGCTATATTTATTTTTGTTTCATTTCACCCACCTACATGGTATTTTTCATAATTTGTGCTTGATATAGCTGCATTTTAAATCAAGTTTTCAGATGAATTTCTTATGTGTTTATTTTATAGGTATCAAAAAAATATTTTTGCCATAAAAATGTGAGTCTATTTCTAATAATTATAATCAAGCAGTGATTTCTTTGCTTTTTATAGACTAATAAAAATTATTTTATTACTTTTTAATTTTTCTGGAATATATAATAAACATTGCTTCTAAAACAAAAATAATTAATTCAATTCATTTTATAGAAATCATGCATCATGTCATGATTTAAATGATAAAATATATGAAGTCCATTAAACAAGAAAAATGAGTTTCCTCATTTTTGTATACATATATATCTATTTAAAAAATATAGGAAAATTTACTTCAAATTTTTTTCTTTGTTTAAAGTTAAATAAATGTTGACATTTTGATAAATTAATGTGAATTGATACTGCTTATTTAAAATAGTTTTTATATGACCTTTATAAATATGACATTTCTCTTAAGAACAAAATTAAAATTGTTAAATACAAGTTGATAGTATTTGGTTAAAATTGTGGATTCCTGATTGTCTTTTGCTTGTAATAATAATTAATTTACAACAAAATAAGATTGTAAAATTATATCAATCAATGGAAACATAGGATTCGAGATATTTTTGCTCTATTTCCCCCCCCCCTTTTTGATATAAAAAAAAGTTAAATAATATACACAAAGATTTAGGTTTTACTAATAAATAACTCAAAGAATTTAAAAAAAAAAAAAAAAACTTGGCTTACATATAATAGAAAATAATATTCTTATTATTTTCCATTAATTATAATTATTAAATATTCCAGAAAAATTAAAAATTTGGTAAATAAAATAAGCAACTTTCCTACCGTTTATATATACTTACACTCAAAAATTCATATTTAAAAACATGGCTCAAAATATTGTAAATGCTTAGAAGCATTATTTCTTTTAAGTAAATTTTTAATTGGTATTGTAAGATTGTATTATGTAAGCTTATTTTTCTGATTACTATGTACTCTTATTTCTACAAAAAAATTGAAGATAAAAAAAATAATTACTACCTTATAGAAAAGGAAAGTTTTTTCCCTCAAGAAGCATCTAATTGCACTAATGCAAAAATAGTAACATCGGTACAAGTGCTTTATAAACAAATGCAGTTCAAGATACTTTTAAAATAAATTTCAAAACTTATTAATTTAAACCTATAAATAATTTAAGGCAAAAATTGTCTACACATAGTTAAAAAGTATAATTTTCATTATAATTATGGTATTATTTTTTAATTATTATAATGAAAATTATATACTATAATTATAATTTCCCTGTAATTGTTAAAAAAATTTCAATTTTATGAAGAAAAGAATCTAATAATTGCTGTAACATGAATGTCCAAACGTGCATCGACGTCTGTCTCAATAGCGAAAAAAATCATGGCCAAATATCGTCCGTCTACTTTGTTCTACTTCCATACTTTGGGACATCCTGAGAATGTCTATAGCAGGGCTTCTTAAACTGTGGGTCGCGACCCCCAGGGGGGTCGCAAAGTTCTGATACTTTTCAATCATTATAAATAAAATTTTAAAATTAGTATACACACTACGTACAAATGTAAATACAAATAAAAAATCATACAAAATACTATTGTAGTTTTATTATAACTATTTTTTGAAAAAAGTGGCAATGCAAAACTGTTATGTAGGGCCTATAAATGAAAATATGGAAGTAGCATTTAAAATAATAAATACAACGTGCTCCTCGATTTTCAACTGAACGTTCGACATTGATGTCTGGCCGCCGGCGTCAGTGTTTGCAAGATAACTTAGTGATTATAAGTACCCAGGCGCCGCGTCACCTTACATCTTACACATGCAATACGGAAGCATAATCAAGCTAGGTTAGGCGAATCGGCATATTATTTTTATAAAAGAATAATAAAAAAAATTAAATGAAAGCTTCTTTTTCGGCGTCTTTGTGATACGGTGCCTTTGTGCGCTGCACACTTTGAACACGCCATGCGTCGGGGTTGATCTGATCGTAATTTGTTGTCATTGCACTGGTAAAGATTCGAGTGCAGT
Organism: Latrodectus geometricus; assembly: GCA_026290005.1. NCBI lineage: Eukaryota > Metazoa > Arthropoda > Arachnida > Araneae > Theridiidae > Latrodectus > Latrodectus geometricus. The sequence goes on from JAPDSC010117388.1 coordinate 361,675, forward strand.
TATTTTTCAGTTTGGACTCAGCTTTGTCTTCGTAGTGACATGTGTGTATTTACTGTGTAATTTTCAGTTGGTGTTTTTAATTATTACGTTAAAGTTCAACTACATTTTGTTTAATTATTTATTATTATTTAACCATCATGGATAAATGGCTAATTAAAATTCCAACTAATAAGTCTGCCACGCCGTCACAACCAAGTTGCAGTGCTTCAAATCCGACTTCTAGCAAAACAAAAAAAAAGAAAATATGACGAATCATATTTGCAGTATGGCTTCACATGCTCTTCTCACAACAATGAAGAACAACCAGTGTGCTTAATTTGCAAAGAAGTTTTGGCTGCAGAAAGCATGAAACCGTCAAAACTGCAACGACATTTGAATACTAAACATGCAACGTTATCAAAAAAGCCAATAGCATATTTTGAGCGTCTTTTGCAAACAACAAATAAATAAAAGAACACTTTGGAGAAGTATGTTACTTTGAATGATAAATATCTATTGGCATCGTATGAAGTTTCGTATTTGATAGCAAAAACGAAAAAGCCTTTTTACTATTGGAGAGCAACTTTTACTACCTGCAGCTATAAGAATGTCTGAAATTGCTCATGGAAAAAGAATGCTGCTGAAATTAGTAAAATTCCATTATCAAATGACACTGTGTCCAAAAGAATTTCAGACATTAGCAATGATCAATTTCAACAGCTTCTTATGAGGCTTAAAGACAGCTCAAAGTTTGCAATACAACTAGACGAGTCGACAGACATTTCAAAAATGGCACAGTTGTTACTTTTTGTAAGATATATTTATGAGGGAAGCATTCATGAAGATATACTGTTTTGTCGTCCTCTGGAAGGTCATACTCGTGGAAAAGATATATATAAAAAAGTAAATGAGTTTTTTGAAAAAGAAGGATTAAATTGGAAAAATTGTGTTGGTGTGTGCACGGACTGTGCTGCAGCAATGACCGGACAAGATCTTGGTTTTACAGCATTTGTTAAAGCTGGAAATGATCATATTACATTTACACATTGTATGATTCACCGAGAGGCACTTGTTGTTAAAAAAATTGCACCAGAATTGAATACTGTGTTTTTTGATGCAGTCAAAATCATTAACTTTATTAAAAGTTGAGCACTTAATAGTCGATTGTTTAAAAATTTGTGCATTGATATGGATTCGAATTATACAAGTTTATTGCTACATGCTGAAGTTAGGTGGCTATTAAGAGGTCGAAGATTGAAACGATTATTAACTTTAAAAGATGAAGTTCTTATATTTCTAACAGAGCAAAATTCTAATTTGGCCGATTATTTTCAGGATAATTTATGGCTTCTCAAGCTATGCTATTTGGCAGATATTTTTGATAAAATCAATGATATGAATTTATCAATGCAGGGAGTCTGCGTTAATATGTTTATGTTAAAAAATAAACTTGAGGCCTTTGTTAAAAAAATTCTTATATGGAAGAACAGAGTGGAAAGTGGATCGCTCGAAATGTTTCCATTTACTGACGAGTATATAATTAGTAACAATATTTCAAAAAAAGATACTCCTATAACAAAAATTATAGTTAATCATTTGAAGGATATGGAAGTTTACATGCATAGGTATTTTCCCAATGATATCGATACACAACAATGGATTTGCAATCCATTTTCAATTGAAATGGAAGAAATTAATTTTTTAAACTTAAAAGCACTAGAAAAATTTGCCGAATTAACAAGTGATACTACCTTGCGACTCAGATTTTCTCAAGTGCCTGTGCATGAATTTTGGATAGAAATCAAATCAGAATATCCCCTACTATCGGAAATGGCAATGAACAAATTACTGCCATTTTGTACAACATATTTATGTGAATCAGCCTTTTCCACATTAACTTACATAAAATCAAAATACTGTTCAACTAACGTTGAAAATTTATTACGATCTGCACTACCTCAAATTGAGCCTAGATTTAATTATTTGTGTAAAAATAAACAATCACATCCGTCACATTAATATTGTTTGATGTTAATAATATGTTTTTATTAAAAAAATTGTTACAAAAGTTTATTTTTTCTATTGAATATATAGATATAGTTTTATGTTTTCTTATAAAAAAATTGTTACAAAAGTTTATTTTTTCTATTGAATAAATATATATATAGTTTTATGTCATACTATTTATTGTGTTTTATTACGACTGATATCCCGTCAACGTTTCCAATTATATATATGTGAAATGAATGGGTACGTATTCTTTAACCCTTATTTTATTTACATTGTAAAATAGTGCGATATTACATCTACGGTTAATATATATTTCATTATATGGAGGAGGGGGTCGTTTAAAATTTCCTAAGCTTGAAGGGGGTCGCTATATAAAAAAGTTTAAGAAGCCCTGGTCTATAGGATGTCGATGGATAACCATCGCACCTTCTCTCACTTCCACATGGCCCTAAAAGGATGTCCTCCGAACAGTCTGAGGACCACCATTTGCTATCTGAGTAACAGCACAAATACACTGGTATTTAAAATGGCAGCGTAATTATTTTTGTCATTATTTTTCACTAATAAAAAAAAAAACAATTTGGGGAAAAACAACAGAATATCAAAACGATAATTTATGTTAAATAACGGAATGAAATAAGTCAATGTAAAAACAATCAAAACACATAATTAAAGATGTAAAAGATATTAGAATGTATGTTTTCTAGGGGATAGTGTGAAGCATGAATAATAACTTGTGGACTCTGTATAATAAAGACAATAACAATTTATTGTGAAAGATACATAACAAAGGTTGCCGACAAGGGCTCGTAATAAACAACCTTTTCTAGAGAGTTCCAGAGAGTGACTGACATTACAAGTGGTAGCAACTGAAGTGCCACTTTGGCATAAACATTCTTGAGCATACTGCCCGACATTGAAATATTATAAATATTTCAATAAGCATAAATTACATATAGTTGTAGAACATACATTATTTAAGTAATGATTATACATAAGGATATATTATAGAAAGAGATACAATAACAAACATAAAATAAAAGCATAATAAATATGAGTAAGCTATACAGCTTGGCTCTTATGAATTAATCATTCACAATGTGTAATGGAATGATAAAAATATTAATTAGTTAATGGTAGAATACATATTTTTGAGATTGGTCTTTTAATTTCACCCATTGCAGTTTTTACTATAACTACTGAGACATTTCCAACTGACAAAGAGATAGTTTTTATAATTCTACCAATTGCTCCTTTAAATGGAGGCATGTTGTCTTCTTTAATGAGAACCATATTTCCGACTTTTATATTATGCCATTCTTGTGCTGCAACTAGAGGTAATGAATCTTGCCATTCAATCCTTAATAGCCATAACTGATGAAATATTTTTGCCTTGGAAATAACACATCCAATTAGTCCTAATGGATCATAAATTATAGTTATCTGTGAAAGAACAAATCTTGTTGTGAAAATTGTTTTTGGTTCTATAGCTATTTGGTAGCTAAATGTGTCACTTTAGTATCACCATTGCATTCCAAGAGTTTTTACATTTTGCTCAGCTGAAGATGAATCAAAATCATACAATTCTGTGGTGTTAATACGAAGTTCAGGATGGTTTGAGCAACATTTATGAAAAGTTATTCTGCAGGATAAAAGCAACTAAGAAAGCTCTTTGTGAAGTTTCTTAATTTGCTGTAAACTGGAAGCATTACTAAATACATTATCCATATAGAAATCTGGTATAGCAGAAGCAGCAAGCGGAAATTTGTGTCCCTTATCTTTATCTAACTGTTGGAGAGTTCTTGTTGCAAAATATGGAGCACATGCAGTTCCATATGTCACTGTTTTTAAATCATAAATTGGAACAGGGTCCTCCTTACTCTTTTTACAAAGAATTCTTGGCGATTTCGTTTGTAATGGATGAATTTCAATCTGACCAAACATTTTCTAAATATCAGTTGAAAAGGCAAAAAGATATTTCCTGAATCTTAATATTATAGAAAATAAATTTTCTTATATAATACCTCCTTTGAGTAGAAAATCATTCAGAGAATTACCATTCGTTGTCTTAGCCTATACTTCGTAAAGACAATTCTTAGTTTTGTACTAAGACTATTTGGACAATATACACCATGATAGGGAAGAAAATACTGAGTACCTTTTGATTCAGTTTTGTCAGTAGTTTCCATTGTATGATTTAATTCTTCATATTCCTGAATTAATTTTAAACACAAACGTTTTATTATTAGATCCCAATCTAAACAGCACCATAATTGTTCTAATCTTAGAGATGCTAATGTTTCAGAATAACCCAATTCCATTGTATTTGAATTAATTGTAATAATGGGCATTTTTACTACATATCTATCATCAGATTTATGGTAACAAATTTTCTTGAAAAATACATTGCAGAGTTTCAGTTCATTACAAGTAATAGTATTTGATTCATCAATAGTTTCTATTTCCCAAAAGGCTTTAATAGAATCATTTAAATAATCTGAAGTTAAGAAGCAGTGGTGAGAAGGGAAATTATTACTTTTAAAATTGGGTAATTTAATACTTCTTGAAACTAAATAATCAAAACAACTGTCTTGAAGAAGTAAATCATTGTCTTTTAACTTCATTTTATCAGTTTTTAAAAAGTAGAAGAATATTTCCACACCCAATAAAAGTTGTATTTTATTTGGTTTAAAAAATTCAGGATTTGCTAAGAATACATTTTTTAAAATTTTCAATAGTGTAACATTCAACTGTTTTCATGGAGTCATTTCAGTCATTTTTGGTACAATTATACAGTCTACAGTCCAGTTACAATCTCCATTATTATTGGATAACTCAGCAGTTTTTGAGATTTAACATTGAAACTGCAATCGTTCAAACCACTAATCATAGCGATTATTTTACCTTTTTTATTCTTAAAAATTAACGTATATGTGTAAATTATGTGTGCTGCCTCCACAGTAAAGAAATTACTCATGGATGCAGAGTCCAAAAATGCTCTGAAAAGTTGTCTTTCGTTATGTGCATCTCAGAGGTACACAATTGCAGTGTTTATCACTTATCTTGGAAAGTGACATTAATGGTTTATTCACTTCTTTATGCTTATGGACCGGGAGTGTGGTGCTTTCCTTTACTACAAGTAGAGCATTTTGTTTTCGATTTACAGTTTGCAATATGAAAATGGTGTAAACAATCAATGCAAAGCTTATGTTTTTTTTTTTAACCAGTTTGTATCTTTGGGATTCAGAGATTTTAATTTCTGAATAGATGATAGGGGAAATTCATGACTTTACGTCGGTTTTGTTTGAATATTTCGGCCAATAGATTCCAAAATATAACTTCTTTTCTCAAGACTGCAATAATTTATCTAAATTTGGAACATCTTGATTTTCTAAGGTAAGTTAAAATTGAATTCTAGAGTTTTTGTCCACTTTGGGTACAAAAATATTTACTAATAAAGCTTCAGATATATTATCACAGGTTAAATTTAAGAAATTTTAAAGCTCTAAGATTTTTTGTATTATCTAACGGTTATCTACAATCTTTTATGAATTCATGTATTATACTTGCAAAATTTATTATTTTGTTTATACAGTTACCAACTAAAATTCTTTTATTTTCATAACGGTCAGTTAGTGCTTTCATAAGTGATTCATAACTTTCACCTGAAGTTTCAATTAGTTTGGAACTGCTCTGTATACAATAGCGTAACAGTTTTTGAGAATTTGATAAATATAGATGATAGTTAGTTAAATTTTCAAAGTCAGTTTTAAAGTTGTTAAAATGTTCATAACTTACATCAAACACTGGTAAAAGAATAGAAGATAATGGAGAACTATGTGCTTTAAAATTATCCTCCGTAATGTTTAAATTAGAATTAGACACAATTTTAAGTAAAGAAAACAGACTTATTTGAGTATTTTGAATCCTTTTTTCCTATTCCATCAAAACTGCATCGATTCCAGCCAATTCTTCATCTTTGGCACATTGATAGTATTGATTCCTGATTTTATCCATATCATCAGTGACATTTTTAGATGAATCCAGTTTGCTTGTAAGTTCAATGTGATAAGGATTTTCCAATATTCTACTTTCCATGGAAGCGTATTGTTCTAATACAGTCAATTTCACTTTCAGTACTCCACATTGTCGAATCGTTACTTTAATATCTGTGGTTCAATTTCTCCGGTGATAAGAAACAATGAATTAGGGGATGGTGTGGAGCACAGATAACTTGTGGACTGTATAATTAAAATATAACAATTTATAGTGAAAAATACATAACAAAGATTGCTGACAAGGGAGCTCTTAATACATATCATTTTCTAGAAAATTCAAGATAGCAACAGATGTTACAAGGGGTAGCGACTGAAGCGCTACTTTAGCATAAACATTATAGACTCCAGGAAGATTTACTAATGCTGTTATTAGGATTTACTATAACATTGAAGAGCATTATCTTTCAGAGAAAAACACAATTCTTAGTAAGAGGTGTGATATATTTTACCAGTAATAATTCTACAGTAAAGTAGCTCTAACACTAAAATTTAAGTTTTTGAAATAAAAACACCTATTTATGAATGAACATCAGATTTAGTTTTCAGACTGTTTTTAAAAAAAAATCTTCACAAAGGAAATCTCAAGTTATAACAGAAATTTAAGAAACACAACTTACAATTTTCCACAACCTCTAGTGAAAACATTCACTAAATGAAAATGATGTGCTGACATTAACAAACTTCAGTGAGATATAGGGCTAAACTAGAAACTCTGATCAGTCACATTTAACTATGAAGAAGAATATCATTCTATTTTTTAAAATTAAAGAAAATATACTTAGTCTCATATTTTAATGGACAAATACAGATATTTAGAATTATTTGTAATATTAAAACAGGGTTTTTTTTTGTTTTTTTTTTTTGAAAAAAAAAAAAATAAAATATGGTTTTGAATTAACTTTTTTCTTCTGCTTTAACAGTAACTCTCAACAGATATTTAAAGAAATAAAAATCAAAGCCAATAGAAATAGAAAATTTCAATTAACATTTTATAAAATGTTACACCTGGAAAAAAAAAAACAGAAGTCATTAAAAATTTATCAGAGTGAATCAGGTTTTAATGACGTATGTTTAAGCATGATGTAAAAAACCTAAATGCCTAAGTTTCCCAATTAATGTGCACTGCAGATAATGGCGCACAATTTGAGATTAAGTAATAATCAGTTTTTTTCCCCCCAATCTGCATTGTTTTTGCAATTTCTCTACTTAATTTGTTGAGCAGTTCTTCTCTTTGAGGAAAACCTCAATAAATATAATACAATATAATTGTGATTTAAAACTACTATGATTATTATTTTAATAAATTTAATCAAAATAAATTAATAATTAGTAACATAATTTACTTTCTTAACAGATATCTTAAGAAAAGATTTTTATGCTAAATCTAAAGAAACTGCAAACATTGAAATAAATTACCTCGACTTTTGTTGAATTGAGATGCAATTTTTACGAAATATTTGTTAGATACAAAATTTATTAAAGTTAACAGCAATTTGAAGATTAAAAAATATCCATTTCATTATTTTTACAAAATCTTTTTTTTTAAAATTGATTTTGTGCCAATATCTTTGTAACTAAAGTAAACCTAATGATTGTGAAATGGAAAAATTGAGAGATAAACAATTTTATAGAAAGTATATAATAATTCTTCAAAGGCACACTAGCCCGGGTGTGGTTTTTTTTATATAATTAAGATTGTTATACAGACATTATTTAGCCAGCTCTTTCAGACTCACTCTGCTCAATTACATATGCATACATCCTAACATGACATATTACCTACTGCCATCTAGGGCCCATTCATTATTTTTAAAATTTTTTTATCACTTAGTTTATCACTTATTTTTTACCTTTATTGTCTTCCCTAATTTCAAGTTCAGGTTGCCATCTTCCTGGATACTCTTCTAGTTCTTAATTTTATGAATTTTTAAATTTGTTCTGAGGCAGTTAATCTAACAAATTTATAATAATTACTTTTAAATTAAAAAAAAATATATGAAATTTTATACCATTCCATATTTTATATGCATCAGATAATTTACCATTTATTTCTAAGTATTTATTAATACTTTAGAAGTAAAGAGTATTTCATACACCAAAAATTGTTAATATAAAAAATTAAAATGTTAGGCAATATGTTTCATGAAAGTTCAGCCTGTTCATTATTAGTTCTGATATTTTTAACGTACGCAAAAATATTGTAAGTTTCCTGCCCATCGATGAAATGCATGCTGTGAATAAGAATTCGCAAAATTTCAAAATAGAAAGTACTCTTATACATAATATAACAAATATTCACTTCTAACTGTGATGTAACATTGATAAAAATGTAATTCAATTATCAAATAGTTCAACTGTCAAATTAAAATAAATTGATTCTATTTGAGATCATTCATAAATTAATATTTATGAGGCTACTTTTTGAGTTTGCCTCCTGATATCTTATTTGCATCAAACGATGGGGAAATCCATAAAACATTTAAGTCGCACCTAAAATTAAGCTTACAATTACATCCTAATAAAACAAAGCAATATAACCAAAAAATTTAAATATTTGTAGATACCCAAATATTAATAGATAGTTGTTTTTTTTTAAACATTAGTTCTATATTGTAATAAATATTAACTACTTCACACAATTATAGAATTAGATCTTTTAGAAATTTCAATAATTTATTAAATCTTAATCTAAACTTTAAAATAACAAGTCTCCTTGAATAAATCTTGAATATATGCTTGAAACATGAATTTAAAGTTATTGATAATAACTGAAATAGATTAATATAGAGTTAAAATCTATACCAATAACACACCCATTCTTTTCCTCAAGTTTTAAAACTAATTTTGGCTCAAGCACAAGAGGAAATTTGCCAGTTTTATGCATTCTTATCAGCATGTTCTGAACACTTTTTAGAAATAATTAATGAGAATATATATATTTAAAGTAACAAACGAAATATAAAAATGTTTGATTTCTATCAAAATTAATTATTTTTAGACACACTTTAAGTATTGTAGATAAATGCTATCACACATCTATTTATCATAATATGCGTGACTTGTTTGGTTTGTTTGTTACTCAATATTCATTTTTTTTTCACACAAGGGCTAATTGGACTGAGAGCTAAAGTTTAAAACAGATTCTGAATTAATACAAATATCCAAGCACAATGTAAGAATTGAATCAATCCCTGAATTAAAGGTTAGAGCAGTAACCATTCAAATACATATTCACCTATAATATGCAAGAGATTTCAAGAAACACCACATCTATTTCATTATAAAATAGTCATGTTAGCTTTTTTTGCAATATTTAAAAGTTTAAATCATATATAAGATCAAATTTAACTTGTTTCATGAAAAATAGTATGGCTTTAAATCTGTTTAATTATAATATTAATGTAGAACAGAAAAAAAAATTATATTATTTATATGTGCCACGGTAAATAACTAACAAATTTCTTTTTATCTAAATACATAGTTTAACATCATACAGTTATTTTCTGATACATTTTTTTTTTTTTTGTATAAAATAGAGGTAATGAATAAATGATTAAACTCAGCATCCAAATTAATTATACTTTACTTCTAACAAATTTAAGTAATCAAGTTTTCTGAACTAAATTTCTGATGGCTTTAAATTTTGAAACAGGAAATTCGCAATATAAGATATGCAGTGAAAACAAATGTATTTTATGATATAAAATTCAGAATTACAACTGCTACAATCTTAAAAAAATGATAGTGTTCTGAAATGACTTTAAAATTTAATAAACAAAATAGGAGTTTTTTTTTTTTTTTTAAATCAGACTACTTTTTTATATCTTGCATATATAAATGTTAAGGAAATAAACAATAAGTATATTATAAAAAAAAAAAAGAAAATGCAGATATACAAATTGGAATATTTCTGTTCAATAAAACAATACTTCTTAGCTGCATATGTAAGCATAATTATTTAAATAATGTAACAATGAATTGGATCTTTCTCAGTAAATTTGAAATATATGATGGAAATTTTAACCATTTCATGGCTTTTACATCTTGTTTTTTAATGATAATGATTCTAATTAAATTGGAATGAATAAATAAAGATTAAAATGCATGTTTTAAGCAGTGAAGTTTATAATATTTATTAACTTAAAATTATGCCTTAAAATGCTAACATAACTCTACTATGCAACTTCATACTACAATTTCAAACTATTTCTAAAACTCGATATTACATGAGAATTCTATTAAAAAATATTTAAAATTTAGAAGTACATATTAACTTTCTGTAACCATTCTTTCCTCCAATAATTTATGCTACTTTGTAAGATGCAAATTAAGATGAACGGAGAGTACAAAAATAAAAAACTAAAAAGTAATTATCTACTAACCAGCTATTGTCATCTTTTGCCAAGGCAAAAAGAATATTACCCTTCCATCACTTGTCGCAGGATCCAGAAGGCCCATTTTTTCTGGACTAAAATTAAAAAATTAATATTTAATTATAAAAACCAACAAAAATAACACTAATAATATATCCCTGTTTAATTTATAGGATATAATAAAATTCAGATAACAGTTTCCTTATGAAAAGAGAAGAAAAATCAAAATTATATACACTTATAAATTTTTAATTATTTTATTATTTAAAAAGTTTTTAAAGTGGAACACAGATTCTAAAGCAGTATAAATTTAATATATTAATAAAAATATTAATTTCCTTTGTTCTTTTCTTCTTTGAACTCATTCCAACAATCTCTTTATTTATTTCAAAATTTTCAGTTACAACTCTAACAAAAATGTCTGACCTTTAGTCTGTTGATTCCTTAGTTGCAAGTGAAAAGCATATAAATTTGTTGACTGCAGTTCGAAGATGCTCAGTATACTTGGTGAATTTGCACATGAATATTTTGCTGAATTTTCATTTCTACAAATCGTTATTCTACTAAAGCTACAATTTTTAAATTTGTAAAGGACAATAAAATTTCAGTATTTGCATTACTATAAGCAGTACTTTCATTTATTTGCAGCAACAAACATATAAATATTATCAGTTTAGAATTTTTTTTTATTCAAAACAGATATTAAGTATTAAACTTTTCTGCATATGCTTTGGAAAGGCATATTATCCATATGACCTTTTTTCGAGTAAAAGAAAAAAACATTGCATAATCCACAGAGGCGTATAATTCGCGGCAATTTTTTTTTTTTTTTTTTTTTTGGCGAATAGTCTGCTGATAATGTAATGATATGTACTGCTGATAATATGGGTGGCACATAAATTAAAAAAATGCACAATGTGATTAAAAATATAATATATTGTACAGAAAAAAAAAGCATTAATTATGAAATATATCTGTCTAGAACCACCTCATCGCAAAATGTGATAAACTTGAGATTAAAGCACGAGGTCGATCAAGAGTGATAATTTCAAGAAGATTCTTCTAAAACTTATCAATATTTAGCTTAAAATAATTTTTAAAACGATGTTAGACATACTTAAAAACATATATATATATTCATCGTTAATACATAAATGAAAGAAATGGATTATTTACAAACTGCATATTTTATACATTTTTCTTTTTATACTGCGCATGCTTTGTTTTTTACTTCACATTTACACGTTTGTCAACATTTTTTTTATCTACTTTTGCAATAGCTTTTAATTTAAAATCTAATGTGTAACTTAAAAATTTTCGCTTCAATATGACGATATACGAATTTGAATATTTTCAAAACGAAACAGCTCACATCAAGGCAAATTGCACAATGGCGTTAGCGAATTTACAACCATAAAATCTTTAAGAGGAACCGAATTAGTTTTTGAACGTAATTGTACGAAGCCGATTATAGTTTAAATAACTCAGGTGTGTCCTGGTACCATCTGTTATTTATTTTATGAAACATAAAATGTAATTCTTTCAAAACATTCTTGCAAACTTTTCTGATGGAGAATTTTTTTTTATCAGATTATCCGGGGTGGTATATTACACACACAACGAAATTTAGAACTTTTTTAACATATAATCCGTGGATTATATATAGGAAAATATGGTACATCGAAAAGATATATAAAAAGGACATTAAGCCATTTTGAAGCTACTGTATTTGAAAATTTTCATTCATTGATATTTGTAAACTTCAAATTTAGTTGTTTAAAATTACATATTAATGTCAGAGTAATCAGAAGAGAGAGAGAAAAGCTTGAGATGGACACATATCAGGAAAAGGCAAGTAGAAAGGAAGAACAAATTCAATTCGCTTATAAGACTAACTGGCAGTCTCCGCAAAAGCAAGGGTACACTTCTTTCACTCAAAAAAGGATAACACACGGAGCACTTTTCAGACATTTACAAATAGCACAATGATTTTTATTGTTGTTTGAGGTAAAAATCACTGTATATATCTAGTGATACCTACTAATATACAAACTAGACACTAGTTTAACATAATTTTCTACCTAAGCTATTAAGACAAAATGTTTGTCAAAAACTGCCCAAAACATATGGTACATTTTATCATCATTTGTACACTATGGTTGGTTTAGGTTGTTTATCAATCAACAGTCATTTTTTGCACAAGACTAATTAAATAAGTGATATAGCTGAAGAATTTGATCAGTAAAAAAAAATAATGTAAACATAAAATATGCAAAATAATTAAGATATTTTGAAAGAAAATATGGCCTATTTTGTGAAAAGTGAAAAAAAATAAAGTATGATTTTATTTTAAGGGTAATATTTTATGGATTGTTATTAAGGATGTATTTAGTAAAAAGAAAAATATATATAACCTATTATTGAATCTCTTGAGAAATTAGGAATAGGTCCTCTTATAAGTTGATTATGTGTATTATCAAGTAAATCCCTTAATTGGAATTTATAATGACCTACAACAAAAACCAAAGTTAAGAAATGAAATCTTAATTTTCAATTTCTAGTTTAATCTGGATAAAATACTTCACTTTAAAAGTTATTTTGCATTTACATTCACTGCAGTAAATTTACAGCTCATTTTAATATCAAATACATTTTTAATATATCAATTACCACATATTTCATTAAATAGATTTCTTTTTTTTAACCTATTCTTAATAATTAAAATTTAAGACGAAAACTTAATTTATACTAAGAAATATTCATTACAGAAATTTGCAGCATTAAGGGTTAATGTAAAGAGAAAGAAAAAAATGTAATATTCAACATCTTGCTACATAAATGCACATATTCTATAATTGCTATAAATAAAACAAAAATGTTTAATCCTTTTAATTGTATTTACTATTTATTGTATTTATTTTTTTATTTTAATGATTCATGTATATTAATTGCATTTATTCTTTAGATAACAATTCATGAAACACAAATTGAAACTGAAGTCTTTTTAGAATAGTATATTACTCATTAATGCTGCAACTTCTTGTGTAAATTTTATTATTAAAATTTTATAACTTAATTTTATAATTATTTTTATAATTTAATTTTCATAAGTGTTAATACTAATTCATTAAGTTTTTAAATTTTAATTTAATCATTTGGTTTATCAATAATAGATGAGAAAAAAATAATTTGAAAAAATGCTTATATATATTTCTTTTCTTACCTATAATAAGCTGGAAGAATGATATGAACTCCAGCACTAGGTTGACATATTTGTGAGCATTCTTGATTATCCATCTTTCTTATAGAATCAGTAAAAGGGCCAGTAGCATTTATGACGGATTTGGCATGTATGTTCCATTCTTTTCCTAAAACAAAATGCAAAATATTGAAAAAAATTTAAGATAAAGTTATTGGTTAATCATTTAACAGGCGTTTTTTGCAAACGAGGATTAATTAAATGGGAATTACAGTTTAAAGTGCTTTTGGAATCACTGTAAAAGCACAATCCTAAGGTGTGAATTGAACCCTAACTATTGAGTCAAAGGACAGAGCGATATTTGGATGCCAGCTTGGTTTAGAGAAAGTTTAAAGGAATAAAAGTAACTTAAACAAGTCAAAGTATATCTACAAGCATATTTTGTTTTTTGATTCAAATAACAATATTTTAGAATGAACTTATCAAACATAAAATTAAGAGTTAGAAGACAACTAACTTTCATTTTAAACAAGTGCTAAGAAATACATTGCAATTTATAAAACATTAATCTAGGTATTTGGAATCATAGAGCTACCAATAAGAATTTTAATTTTATTTAATACCCTTATTTATACAATAAATCAGTCAAACTGGAAAAATAATTTTAACTTTTTCCATATTCATAAAAAATATTAAGTATAATGTTCTGTATTCACTATATTGATACAGCATCAAATACATATCTCACAAGTCTTACCAGCTTTAAAAATACTTCTGTGTGTCTTGTATAAAAGATTTTAATTGCATGCAAATTTTTTTTTCTTAAAAAAGTTAATTATCTGAGGAAAAAAACATAATTTTTAGAAATAATAATAAAAGTAAAAAGAAAAGTTTAATTAAAATAAAAGTTTTTAATTTTAGCGACAAATTTGTTAATGCATTAAATGTTATATTTAAATTAAAGCTAATTTAAAATAAAAATGTTTTTATTGTACAGTACAGGTTTTGCAAACTTAAAAAACCATGAAATGATTAAGAAAATAATTCTACAAAGGAAGTAAAATTTAATACTAAAAAACTACCATAACTTTTTTGTAAAGTCAATCATTCAATTTTAGAGTGTTTAAGAATATTTCGGTATTTTAGTTTTATCCAATTCTATATAAAATTATTTAATATAACTACATTGCAAAAAAGAAATTGTTTTTAAAAACAAAATATGAATGAACAAACTGGATACACTAATACCTCTTCAGATAGCTATTTCCTAAATGAGTAAAATAGTAATCAATTTCTCTGGTAATAAAGTTTTAATATATAAATTTGTTTTATTCATATTTCTTTAACTCACTAATTAAAAACTTTCAAATATTAAGAAATACATTTTTAATTGCTAAAACATTATTATTTCAATATTTTCAAAACTAAATATCTCACACCAAAGCAAATTGCAAAATGTAGTTAGCGAATTTACAACTGTAATATGATAATATGATAATGTGAGGAAACGAACTCATTTTTGAACGTAATTGGACAATGCTGATGATAGCTTAAATAACTCAGGTGTGTCTCGGCACCACCTTTTATTTATTTTATGAAACATAAACAGTATTTCTTTCAAAACTTTCTTGTAAGCATTTCTGATGGAGAATGTTTTTTTATCAGATTATTCGAAGCAGGGTATAATACACACAACGAAATTCGAAACTTTTTTAACACATAATTCCATGGATAATATACAGGAAAATAGGGTACATTAAAAAACATCACTAACAGAAAAGAGGCAATGATGTGATTTTGATACTGTTAACTTTAAACAGCCTTTAACTTTCACTACTTTTTTCCATTCAGACACAAAGACTAAGTTTAAGGAACAATAATAGCTTACTTGATACAGAAGTTAGAAATGCTTTTGTTAACTTTAATATACACATAAATTGTATAAGCTTTAAAAAGACTGTAGCAAGTTAATATTTTAATTAATTTCTAAGACTTCAAAATTGAAAATGAAATTATTAAGTACAAGTATCATAGTATAAATATTTAGATTAATAGAAATCTCTTTTTTGTAAATGGCAGTGCATTTTTAATATTAAATAAAAACATGATGTACAAATATTAATAAACAAAGAATGATTTTAAACCAGAAAATTTTAGTAACATTTTGAAAAATAATGTGAAAGTAGGCATTGATGTTTCTGCGATCAGGCTTAAAATTTATCTAAAGATGAGTGTCATAGTAATTGTAAAACACATACATGGAATTTTTCTTAACACTGAACATTTTGTTAATGCTAATTCATATGTGCATTCTATTTGCATAGGATAATTTTCAATACATGAATACAAAACATGCATACATTGAAAAATGAGTTTTTCTTTGGATTGTCTTCCAAATATTTCAAAAATTTAATTTAAATACATTTAAGAAACTTCATTAATGAAAGCTTAGTTCAGATGATATAAAGAATAAAGCTGTCAAATACACTAACACATTCCTAAATTGTAACACTAATTCTAGAGTTAAAAATATGATTTATTAAATAGAGAGTCATTATTTAATAAACTTTACATGAGAAACAGGGGTGAAAACATGAAAATGTTTTAATATTTAAGTAAATACAAAATAAATAAAAATAAAATATTTAAGGATTAAAAAATAAATTTTTACTGTTATAATCTGGTCCATTTTAATAAATATTAAACAACATTACTTAAAAATTTTTGACATCACTTTAAATACATTTAAAATTTGTTTTCCGTCACAAATAAGTTTTCATTACAATATTGAGTATTGAAATTAAAAATGAAATATGCTTTGTAGTAAAGATTAGTTTGAATTTTCCTTTTTGAAATAATATTAAATTGTAGAACTTAAACATCTAACATGGAACTAAAACTATTTGTCAGTTTCTCTTAATTTCCCTGTTGTTAGTTATCCTCATTTCTTGTTGTAATTTTTGTACACTTGAATTTTTTCTCCAATATATGCAAACACTTTATGATAAATTTCTAAAATATGGTAAACAGTGTATTTTGCAAGATTGAATAAACAAGATTCAAAGTTTTTCTAGAACTCCGTAATAGCATTATATAGAATTATAGTGATGCTATTTCAAGACAGACAAAATTAATTTTGTGCACAGAAAGATTCATATTTATGTATAAGTTAATGTATAAACTTTATGCATAAGCTTAAAAGCTCCATATATTGATAATGAAAGGTAAGGATGATTTGTCAATGGAAATAAACTGCTAGAAAAATAAAGGATCCAATTATTAAGAATAACTGAGCACATTATTAAGCTAGTATCAAACAATTTGTAAATCTAAATGTATTTGTGAGTCAGTATTAAGAGGAGAGATATAAATGTTAAGTTTAAAATTTTAATCAGAAGAAAATCGAACAGTTAAATCGAGTAGAATAGATATCTAAGAATTACATTTGTTGATAAATGTTTGATCTCCAATTTTCTTTAATTTTAGCAAATAAATTGGTTTAAAATATGTTAGCTTTTGAAATATTATCAAATGTAATTACTTAATAAAAATATTTTCAATGAAATACATGCATAAATCTAAAATTTCAAAAGTATTGGAAAAATAAAAAAGCTTTAAAAACTGAAAAATATGATAAATTACCACAACAAAATAAATTTCCTTAATTCTAAACTAACCAGTAAGCATATCTTTGACTTTTGCACCACAAACTTTTTTATTCCCTTGTCCATCATCAGCTTTTAACAGTTCTGTTACAGCAACATGATTAGCTACATTGGCTCCTAATCTGGCAGCAGTCACAATAATTGATAAATTCATTCGAGCGTCATTGTGTTGACCTGAGAACAGAGTAAGAATATTTCTCATATATAAATATGTTCCACATAACTTAAAACAATTTTAACTAGAACTTTCTAACGACCATGGTAAGAGCAATATTTTTCACTCAAGCTTCATTTCAGTTTATAATAAATACATTAAATAATTATGATGTAAATTAAGTAAAAATTAATGATTTTATAAGCAGATATAATGCTGTTAGTCTGATATTTTCCATGCAGATGTCTCTTGCTTCATTATTTTAACTTTTATATTTTTGAAATTATCCTATTTTGAACTATGAACATTATTTCAAAAATTATAAAAATGAACAATTCAAAAACAAAAGAAATATGTATTCAAGTGAAGCTACATAAAAAGCTAAATATCTTTCAATTTTTATTCAAATAATTTTCAAAATTTTTAAAATCAGCAGGTATCAATTTGTATAAAATCAAATTTTTATGACTCATACTGTATTTACTAATATTTTATTTATTAAAAAAGAACTGGAAGAAGCTAGTTTTTATGATACCTAAAAAATTGTAAGACGCAAGTCTAATCTTTTTTAAATAAAGTGCTTGTTAAATGGAAATTTTTCATTTTCTGAAATACCAAAAAATGACAGATAGGCTTATTTGTTACTCGGTTGTCATTTTCTGGACACGAGAGCTAATTAGACAGGGACCTACATAAGCGGTTGGAATGAAGGCAAGAGTGCTAACGATTTGGCTAAAAGCTTAGCAATGGTGAGAAGAGTAGCAGACACCACAGTGATAGATGCACACATTACTAAAGACACAGGATGTCAGAAGAACATTAAAGTCAGACAATCAATAGCCAGTAACTAACACTACTGACCTGTGTGCTTAAAAACACTTCTACTTTGACCCATATTGTATTTGATCTTCAACTGAGCCATTGTCTGTCGCCAATCTTATTTTATTAAGCTCTGTCTGTGTAATTAAAGATGTGTGGAGGTCCAACATCTTGGTATCTGATACTTATCTCATCGTCCATTTGTCCATTTAGTATAGGTATTTGTAACACTTGTTCACAAACAGAAGTTGAGGCAGATAATTTCAGATATCATTCTCAGTCTTCGGGCCATCACACTCTGCCCACTGTCAAATAACTTAGAACAGAATCTTTCCCATGATACACACAAGTGATCACAGGAATGATACTTCAGATTCTTCAAGACAATTTAAACACCAACCTTGTTGGATCACATACATTTTGTGTCACTAAAAAGAACGCAATGTGAAATAGGAATGGTGATCATTATGTTTTGTTTTTTTTCAGTGTATGTCACTATTCTCCCTTTTATACACCAACCTTGAAGGATCACATACATTGTATGTCTATAAAAAGAACGCAATGTGAAACAGGAATGGTGGCCATAATGTTTTGGCTTTTCAGTATGTCACTATTCCCCTTTTTATAGCAAATATAATATTTTAATACACATAAGAAATATCAGAAAAAGGAAAATTTTCAGAAAACTGAAAAAAAAGAAAGTGTATTTTGAAAGAAAGGTTTCTTCCATGTTTTTTCATCTTACATAAAACATAAAATCAGAATAAGTTTCCCAGCAGAAAAAAATAAGGTAGAACGATTCAAGAAAAAATACAACCTATAATTAGAAAAGTTTTAAAAGAAAAAAAATTCAATGTAGCACAGGAAAAATCAAAAGTGACTTCACAATTACTACAGTTTTTCCTGCTAAAACTTTAAGAAATTTTGAGAATTTCAATCTTAAAAATATTAGTTGAAATAATAAAAAATTTACTAAATAATTGGATACATTTGTTAGCATCTCTCTGCAATACTATAAATATTCTTGATATATAATAAACTATTAGCAAATTTAAAATTAAAATCTTATGGTTCATTTTATAATTTTCAAAGCATCATTTGAAAGCACATTGAAAAGTTTCAACTTAAAATTACTTAAAAACAAGCTGTGAGGTGAACAAACTATCGAGACTGGGGTTAGTTAAGGAAATTATAAAATAAAACTATGTTCCAAAGAAAATTTTATCACAATGAACTATATTTGTAATAATCAAAAAACAAGTAACATAATCAATTGAAATTCAATAAAAAATCTTATTTATTGAATTTCAATTTCTTTTGAGCTTTGTTTTAAAAAAATTACCTTATAAACTTATATGTATTTGAAAAAAGCTTCTCAAAGTGCTAATTCTTGATTTCTCAAGACATACTTTTTGAAATGTCTAAATAATGTAATCTTGATGTGTTGTCATTAATGTAAATTAGATATAAACTATTTTTTATCAACCATCACAATCATTTATTTTGTTTGATTTCAGTATTATTTAACATAAAGACAAAAGATTCCAGTTAATGATTTGGCTATGGCCTGTGGTAATCTTAAGAAATGCCGCAAATACTTTAATACTTTTAATTAGCAAAAATACTTAGTGTAAAACTTTTATCTTGCAGACATTTTTAAACTATTTTTAAGAACTTTGCTTACCCTATATTAACAGTCTAATTACATATGAAAATTTATTACCATCATAATAAACTAAAGCTCCACAAAGTTTCTCTTCCTTCAACATTGGAAAAAGTTCTAAGGCTTTATCACGAGATAAAAAGTAACTTGACTTAACTTGTTGCCGACCAGCAACAAAATCATAAGCTTTAATTCCAACCCAATAGTAAGGTATTTGCCACCAACTGGAAAAAGAATTATAATAAAAGTAATGAAAAAAGTTTGGATTTTTTGCTTAATTAAGATTAATTAAATAAATTATGTAAAAATTTAGGTGAACTTAAAAATATTGTTATCAACAATTTTTTATTCTGAAAACAAAATAAATAAATAAAATAAGTTAAATGAATGGAAAAAAAACACTCATGTACTACTGAATATATTTTTAAAAATTATATCTTTTGAAAAATAACAAACAAAATAAGTAGATCAGCAAGAGGAAGACATTAATTAAGTTGAAATCGAATTTATTCAGATATTCAGGATACAAAAATAATTGATAAGACCAAGTACTGCACTTTTCTGATTATTGAGTTAGACATATCCTTTATCAGTCATAATTAAAATTTAAAATAATCAGAAAATTGAAGAAAATATATCACATGAAAAAATTACAAGTACTGACTAAAAACAAGAGAGGAAAGCAAAATATACATATAGAAGCTTCAAATGGTTTCCTTTAAAGAAATAAAATACTTTCAACGAATTACCTTCCAAAGAAATTAAAGAATTTATTGGAGGGTGTACGAAAAATTCTTTTTTTTTTTTTTTTTTTTTTTTTGTAATAAGCGATTTTAAATATTTAACCTATTAGAGATAACATGTTCAGAAATGTTCCAGTACATTTAACAACCAAATAACTGTGTCTGTTAATGTAGTAAAAATGAAGAGGTATTTGATTAAATGAAAATATAAGAAACTGGTATAAATGCTTTTCAGACAAGCAAGTATCAGTAATTTAAAAATAATGATCCATATGAATAAAATCTGAAGTATGGGTATAATATTGAAACTAAATGACAGCATTCAAGGAAATAAATCACTAACAAACAACAAGAGCAAAGAATTTAAAACCATTACTGGGGGAAAAAAACATGGAGGCTTTGTATATGGATTTGAAAATTGCAATCATTTGGGAAAAACTGTGATTTATAAAGGATTAACATATTAAACAATATGTTGAAAAAGGTCTTGAAAATTTTTTAAATTGCATTTTTCATGTTATAAGATTCTCAAATATGTTTTAAATATTGATTATACATAATAGAGCATTAATTTGAAATGAAAAAGTATTATTAGACACATTTTTCGAAAACTTGCAACATAAACATAAAATAAAATGGTTAACTGTTCAAACAGAGTGGAGACAAAGAGGTATTATTGAATACCTTGCATCAACTTAAGAAAATTCACAAAGATAGTTTTAATTTTAGCATTTAATTTTTCACACAATTTTAGATGATAAAATGGTATTTACTTATTAAGTTTTGATGATTACATAACCTCTTTAGAAGCTATAATACACATAAAAATAACAATTTAAAATATTTTTTCTCAATTTACATGAAAATTTTTAAAAAGTAAGCTTCCAGTTAATAATTTGATTTTTTCTAAAGATTTAAATGACCAAATTTTTTTAATATTTCTTCATTCAAATAAATAAGAAAAATGATAAAGACAATTTAAAAGAAAAAATAACAAAATTTAAAACAAAAGATTGAGTATTGGAAAAATCAATGTGGAGTTTGGTTGGTTGCCATGCTTTTTGATCACTTTTGCATACTAGGTGTAATTGGACAGAGACTTACCTTTTAAAGTGGATTCTGAATCACTACAAGCATTCATACAAGAGGTAGGAATCGAACATATGATCTGTTGAACCGAAAAACAGAGCACTATTTTTAACTTGGCATCTCAAAGCACAGAGAATCTCAAGCAAAGCATATAATATATTGTGCATAAGAACCAATGAGAATATCATTTCTTCACTATAGAAAATGAATCATTACTTTCATCAATGTCAACTAAATGGCTTTTTTATCATTCAAGTACATTTAGTTTTTATCAAATAAACGCCTTTTCACTATTATAATCAAAATTCGAGTATGTATGCAGCATACATCTAAAAACAAGCAAATAAAAAGTAGTTCAAAATTTTACTGCCAGGAAAAGTTTTTTATATTATCATATCAAAAATTTATGATAACATAAAAATTTTATTGCAACAAAAAATATTCAATATGATTAGCTGACATGGATAATATAGCATGTTCCACTTTTAACTACAGTGTGTTCTGAGAAATGCTATAAGCATATTATGAAATGCTGTCTTTACGAACAGATTTCATAGATTATAACAATTCATTAGATGTTTCAAATATACCAAAATCTAAGTCACATGGATTGAAATCTGGGGATAGTGGAGGCAGCCTACAGATCACAAATGATGACATGTTCTGTGATTTTTGAGGATGTTTTTGATACCAAGGCTAATGTCAGCAAGGAATTCCATCAGGCATAAAAGTTGAGTGTGAAAAGAACTGACATGCTTGCAGATCGGGAACAATTTTACTTAAACAATTAAACTGTTAATTATAGAGGCTGCAAGAAAATCTGCAAGTTAAATGCCTGAATTTTCGAATATTCCCAAAATAGTTCAAATAAAAATTGGCTTATTCTGTTCAGAGGATATTAAAAAGCCATTCTGGATCAACCTCAAAGCAAGCAAGAAACTGAAGTAAGAACTAATATTGAATCTTGAAATCCTTTGGAAGCAACGCTTGAATCAGTTGAATTTTGAAAAAATAATAACAGATAATCCACATGAACTTCTAAAGTTTAGAAGTTCATGTGGTTTATTCTGTTTAGAATCTAAACAGTATAAAAAGACACCCAATTCTTCAAACGATGAACACTAGTACTAGCATGTAAGTTGAAAGCATAGTCCACTTCAAGAGTAACATTCCAAAGTGTTTCTGCTGAAACAAATTTTCTTCCTTTCCTAGAATGACACTTAACAATCTACTTAACAGTTTAGTTTTTCAACATATTTTAGATAAAATTTTAGGATGAAATAGATTATATAAACTCCAAATTATCAATCACTACAATTATAAGTACTGAGTTTATGAAATTGTGTTAATTATTATTTTAATAAAAAAATCTTTTTCTTTGAAATTTTTTTAAAAGAAATAAAAGAACACTTTATAAAAATGGATCTTAGAATTGTGAATGTATTATTGTAGTTACATTATTTTTTTAGGATTCAATTTTTGTATGTTTAACTTTAAAACAGAGAGAAAAGCATTGCATAATATTGCAGTTGAGAAAAAACTATGCTGTTTCCTTTCTACCCACTTTTTAACATTCTTTCCAAGCTTTCAAGAGAAACATTACTTTATTGATCTCGATTTTCGTGAGCAAGACCACTTATTTCTAACAAGTGTCAGTTAATCACACAAGATTGAGCAAAATTATTGGTCATCATTTTTTTTCTTGTTTATTTCTTCATGCCTTTTAATCAAGACATCTATTATATCAAGTCTTAAAGATTCAAATGAGAAGTTGTTAATTTCTGAAATAAAATAGAAGCATTCAGGCTAAAACACAAGTAATATGACAAATCAGTGGATCAGATGCCCAAGCAATGAAAAACCGTTTTCAAGTACACAAAACAGCTTTAGGGCAAAAATTGGTTAAACAAACCTGCTTTTGGCTTATGAAAAAAACTGAAATATAAATAAAAGAATAATTGTGTTTAATGTGCTAAAAACTATCTCTAGCAACAAAATTATGAACTAGTTTATTCACTCAAACAAATTTCCATACATTCATTATGATGTACAAAAAATTTCATAACCTCCTATTTTTCTGCTTATCTGAAGATTACATTAAAATAGGTTTATTTGATTAATTCTACCTGTTTATTAAAACCACGTTTTAAGAAATTACTTAAGACACAAAAAATTTTGTTCCAACTAAACACGTTAAACTAAGACAAAAATATTTCTGGAAAAGGAATATTTTGAAAAGATTCTACATACTTTACAATTGATGACGAATAAATTTACTACTTATGACTAAAAACATAACTAAAGGTACATCAGTATAAATAAATATGATAATTTTACATCATTTACTTTAAACTTTTAAATCAATACAAACATCACAAGAAATTTAAGATCTAAAAATAGGAGATTTTAGATCCTATTACCCTAGAAGTAAACACACTTACTGATACACCGGTAACATAATTGGCAGTGGATAAGAAAGATGAGGTGCAATAGCTAAGAGATTAGCTCTCTCATGAAGAGCTTCTTTAACCATTCGATACTGAAAGAAAATAAATTTGTTACAGAATATCTGACAAAATAATAAAGAATATTAGTCTTTAATGTGAACACAAACAATTGTTGAGAACTTAAAATAAAATATATATCAATATGCATAACAGTTATGTGAATCATAATTTTATTTGTATGTTTATGTAGGATATTTTAATATAAACATGTTTATATATATACCAAAGATACTGTATTTTTAAATATAAAATACAATATGCTAATCTATATGCATATATAGCCAGTTTTAAATTTTTATATAAAATTCAAAAAAAAAAAAATAGAAATCATACTCAGGTAAGATGTTAGTAAATAATATACTATTGAAAAACTTATATAAATTAGTTTTCTGAATTTTGAAATAATCCTTTATTTAAATTTTCATGGCCAAAATGATATTAATTTTACAATTAGATTATAAATAAATTTGACATAATGAAGCAAAAACCCTAAAAGTTGAAAGTTCTTATAAGATATTTGAACAGCTACTCTACCTTTTTGTTTTTCAGAATTTTTAATGAAGTGGACTATGTAATGTCATAAAGACAAAATCTTTGAAAAGTCAAAAACACTCACCTGATAAATTTGATATCAAAAAATATAACATTTAACAATAATATTTTCTATTCTAAAAAGAGCAGCCCTGTTTCTAGGTTACAAAGAATCAACTGTAATATTTACATAAATGGTCACTGTAGATGAAATATTGAAAATCTAAATTTAATGAAATGTGATTAATTAAAATGAAATGTGTCCAGAATTAAATATCTTAGAAAAATTTACTTTCCTATAATGTTAACAAGGAATTGTATGCAAATTCTATCTATTACTGTAAAGCTTTTAATATTGAAAAGATAACGGTTTCCTTCCTAGTGACATGAGAATATAGAGCACTATCTATGAAAAGTTCTGAAAAGTAATTTAGATGTAGGATAGACTTCAGCTACTACACATTATCTGTTAAGTGGTGTCAAAATATTTCTAAATATTCATTATGGGCCTCATCACCCAAGTCACTTAATACTAATGAATTACTGCTTTATTAGATATGAAATTTTTTAGCTAGTCTTTATTTTCATAATTATAAATTACAAATATATACTATCAACTGTAAAGATTTTTATTTTGTAAGAGTTATAAAACTTTATATGTTTTTATATGCAGCTCCTAAATACAGTTTTGTTCAGGAAAACGTTTTATTCATTTTAACAAATATTTGAAGTTTATATCAATGATACATCCTCTACGATATTTAGTTTCAAAATTTGATAGAAAATTTTATAGAAAATTGAGGTTTATGTACAAACTTAACAAATTGCACGGCATTTTTATCTACCCACAATTGAAATTAAATATGCAGAGATGAGGTATGAATTTTTAAAATATTAAAAGAGAAACTTTGTTTCATATAACTACATTTTATTTTCATTTTAAAATACATTGTACAACACTAGTATCAAAAATATCAAGCAAGATCAGAAATATCAAGCTTATATCAAAAATATCAAGTAAGGATTATTTTAATAAGAGAAATTTAGTAATTCTATTTAAAATTCTTGCATAAATTTATTTCAATCTATCACCAATCACTTTTTAATCCTCATAAAATTAATTGTGAATCTCATATTTTAATAAAATCCAGTTAAATTATTAAAAACAATTAAAATTATAATAACTTGTATATAAAAATATAATTCTATCTTTGAAATAAGTCTTAAAAATATTAAAATTGGTACATTTTCTTTTTCCAATGAGAACACAAATGTACATGCTCTTATACAACAATGAGCGATTTCATAAAAAAGATCCTCAAAGTACAAGAACATTTTAAGAAATCATTAAATATTTCCTTAATAATGCTGCAATTTCACTTCAATTCTGAATAATATTCAAATAATGTTTAATTATAGAATCTTAAGAGCTGACAGCTTCTGATGTGAATGAAGAAAATTGTACAAATGCTACAATGAGTTGAATTGTGAGCAGAATCAGCATGAACCACATTGACAAAAAATTTTAGCCTATGTACTAATCTGTTATTGCAACTAAGAAAAATATCAAAAATTAAAAAAATGATAGTACATGGAAAATGCTATTCACACAAATATACTTACTAAAAAAATTACACATGACACTCAAACTTTGTGATAACAGATCACCCAATAAATCCCTGGTCTCATTATATATATATATATATATATATATATATATATATATATATATATATCAACATTCCTGATAATTGACATCAGATTCCTAATAATTGAATGACAGGTTTCCTGATAACAATGTTGCTACCTTCATGATTTACAGGTAGTACTATCCTTTAAACAGTATATATCTAAATTTCATGGCATTCTAATCATTAGTTTAGAGGTTACAATAATTTTAGTGACCACAGTTTTGTAATTTTCAAGGCAATGGATAGAAAAGAATTTCATGTGTTTCTTAGATACTGTTTTTTGGTGGAGAAAAATACTGTTGGATCCAAATAGTGGTTTCATAAGCATTTAAATTACTAGGCAGCACAAAACGGTGCAAAATGGTTAACTTTTTGAAATCATCATGTAAGTAGAATACTAATGGTTTGTCAATTTTTGCCCTTAAAAAATTGCTTTTTGCTCTAGAATGGCAAACTTCCAACTTAATCAAAAACCTACTGTACGTCGTAATTTTTTTTTGCAATTTTACAACTTACAATTAGGTTATTATTCCTTCTTACCCATGGAGAAAGGACCTTTTAGAGAAAGAAAGAATATTTACAGCAACTTCACAATGTAATACATTTTTAAACCACCTACATTGTATAAATTATTCTCATAATGCTTCTGATTTCTTTATGAGATCTTCTCTACAAGCAGATGAATTTTCAAATAAATAATGTATTTAAATAATTCCTCCATTTTTTATTTACAGCGCTAAACTTTGAAGACATTCAAAATTGCAACTCCACAACTAACAAAATTAATCAAGTTTTTGTGAAATTCCAACATACTATTAGGAAAACATGATATCTGTAACACAAATACCGTATTTTCCTGTATATAATCCGCAGCGGCGTATAATCCGCGGCAATTTTTTTTCGACGAATAGTCTAAAATATGTACTGCTGATAATATAGGTGTCACATAAAATAAAAAATGCACAGTTGGATCAAAAATTTAATAAACTGTATAGAAAGAAAAGCATTTATTACGAAAAATATCAGTCTAGATCCAGTTTATCGCAAAGTATGATAAACTTGAGATGAAAGCACGAGATAGACCAAGAGCGATAATTTCGAGAAGATTCTTGTAAAACTTATCGATATTTAGCTTCTAATAACTTTTAAAACGATGTTAGACATATTTAAATTAATATATATTTGCTTCGTTAATATTTAAATGAAAGAAATGGATTATTTACAAATTGCGTATTTTATACAATTTTTTTTATACCGCGCATGTTTTGTTTTTCACTTCACATTAACACATTTGACGCCATTGTTTTTAGTTGCTTTCGCTATAGCTTTTAATCTAAAATCTGTAAAAATTCTGTTAAAAATTTTCGCTTCCTTATGACGATATACGAATTTGTATATTTTTAAAACGAAACAGCTCGCGCCAAGGCAAATTGCAAAATGACGTTAGCGAATTTACGACCGTAAAATCTTTAAGAGGAACCAAATTCGTTTTTGAATGTAATTGCACAAAGCTGATTATAGTTTAAATAACTCAGGTGTGTCCTGGTACCATCGGTTATTTATTTTATGAAACAAAGAGTATTTCTTTCAAAACTTTCTTGTAAGCATTTCTGATGGAGAATGTTTTTTTATCTGATAATCCGCGGCGGCGTATAATACGCACAACGAAATTCGGAACTTTTTAACACATAATCCGCGGATTATATACAGGAAAATACGGTAATTACAAAATTGCATCATATAACTATTTTTAATTCTCTGGGGGCTAATTCATCAATATTTGTACGGTAACAGAAACCTTGTCTTACCAAAATATCAATATCTATAAATACTTTAAATATATCAAATAATATTTTGTCGTAAAAATATAGAATTAAAATAAAACAATACTCACTCTGTTCTACTTCTAAAATTAAAGATGAATAGATAACACAACTATGAACATGTTTTAAAGCAGAATCTACATTGTGCAGAATAGATATGACTTATTTCTTAGAAGCCACAAATTGTATACAGAATTTTCTAATCATGTATTATTAAATATGCATTTACTTACCATTATAAGGAGAAATTTCCAAATATTAGAAAAATAATGAATGGGAACTGAGGAAAAGAAATTTAAAAAATACACTTTTTAACCATCAGTATGCAGATGCTAAAAGGAAATCAAAAGAATATTTTATGACTGATTGATGACAAATTTTTACTCCATTACAAAATGAGGGAAATGTTTCTGCGAACATAAAATTAAAGGCAAATAACATTTCCTCAATGAGAATCTTTCAGTTTTTAGGACAACACATAAAAATTTATACACATTGTAATATTTTTCAAACACTTGAAATTATTTTAAGCATTTAAGGTTTCTTAAAACATGTGAATTATGTTAATAGGGGATTTGTTGAGTACAGGAGGCTTGCTGTATTGTTGATTAACAGGGGATTTATTGAGATTGAATTATTTACTATTATCACTAATAAATTACTTATTATTAAATTAATATGAATAATAAAAAATAAAAATCACTCATTACTACTAATTAAATCAAATATTAAGTTTATTTTCTAAAACATTTTAATAAGACTAACAAAACAAAGCTGTAAAAATATTGAGTCATAACTATATTAATAGGTGAAACCGGCCAAACTGATGAAAATCCAAACTAAAGTGTTAAATAATTAATAAAACATAAATCTAGAAACATGAAAAAGATTGAAACTAGAGATATTATGTTAACAATTTTAATTGATTTAGAGATGTAGAAGAATAATAAAATATATATATATATATATATATATATATATATATGTTACCGTGAAAGTCCGAAATCTGGAGAATGTCGACATTCGCTGGTGAATGTCAACATTCACGTAGTCGCTTGGTGTATGTCCGAAATATTTGCTAGATATCCTCATTTCTTACTTACACCGGCAAATGTCGACATCCACAATGCACTAATGGTGAATCTTGAATATGCGTTTCATCTCTCCGTATCCGGAGAGGAGAAATGCAGATTTGCATTTTCTTATCTCAATATTTCAGGCGTGAAAAACGTCACATGTGTGACGTAACTTATCGCCTCTCTTAGAAAGGAGAAGTGACCAATCACGGTGAGTAGAGGAAGTGTAGAGGATTTTTAACCCGCGGGACAAACCTGACAACAAACAAATTAAATGCTGTGGTGGAAAGGGAAGCCCGGGAATGGTTTTTGTTTTGTCTGTGATTGTCAACGTGCTCTAGGCCGCACCTCTTTGTTTACGTTGGCTTCTGTTATCTCCTTTTCGAGCTCTTTAATCATCTTTTCAAATTCCACCAAAGCTTGTCTGTGATTGTCGACATATACTGGCGATGGTCCGAAAGTGCAAGAAATGTAATCAATTGTACGGTCTTTCACCAACGTTTTTGGTATGTGTTGACATTCACCGGTGAATGTCGACATTCTCTGATTTCGGTCTTTCACGGTAACATATATATATATATATATATATATATATATATATATATATATATATATATATATATATAAAATTAACAAAAAGAGAGAAATAGCATTATTTATGCCTCAAACTTTAAAAAAAAATATTTTTCCTATAGCTTCCACAAATATTTTAACTATAGGATTAAATATTTTTCAGTACCAAAGTTTAACTTTTACAAAGAAAACAGCAGACTCTAAAACAGAATCTGTTAAAATAATCATTTTATGCTTTTTATCAATATGTGAAAAATATTACTGTTAAATTTCAATGAAAGTCTTATTATGTTTTAAAGAATAGTATATTTGAAATCACTTATAAAAATGTGACATACTTGTTCAAGATCAAGCTGCAAAATTGCCTTCTGCAAATATCTAACTCCACCATGTATTAGCTTTGTACTGCGACTGCTAGTGCCAGATGAAAAGTCATCTAATTCAACTAAAGCAGTTTTCAAACCTTAAAAAATTTTTAAGAAATCTAATAAACGCATGCAAAAATTTTCCAAATAAGTTTTAAGAGAAAGTATTACATTTAGAGCAATGATTTCATGAATAAAAATGAGAAAAAGTATTTAATTTAATGTTGTTCTAATAATGTGTAGTAAAGAAATTTTCACAAGTTGCAAGAAATTAACTATGAAAATTTATTTATCTATTAAACCTTATGAATTATAAATAATTAAAAATTGAATGATGAGAGAAGTTACTCAGCTTCAACACAATTTTGCTTCTTACTAGTTTTTTAGACGATAAAGCATTGTTTTAATTTTCTATTAAAGCTTAATATACATTCGTTAATAAAAAAAATTCCAATTTTCATTCATTAGAGGAAAAAAGTACAAACAAATAGAAAAAAAGGTAATGATAAATATACTTTAAGTAACATGACACGGACAGACACTGATGAAAAATATTAATACTCTCAAACTGTATATGAACTATTTTAATCATACAAAACACAATTTTGACTGCACTTTCCTGATATTTACAAAAGTTCTGAATACATTATTTTGAATAATTTAATTACTCTTAAACAAGTTTTCAATATAGTGAGGTAAGAGACAAAATATGCAGAATGAAAATGAATTTCCAAGTTTTCAAAAGCCTATAAATAATTAAAACAATATCAATAGTCATATGAATAAAGATTTTAATAAAATAAAATCAATATTTTTAGCTGTATTTAATTAGCATTCACATAATTTAATTAAACAGTTTACAAAACTATAGGTAAATAGTTTACATAACAATGAATGACATTAAATATATTAATATATTTCATAATATATGATTGTGTTAATTCCTTATAAATTGGCAATAAATGCAGTAGATGGAAAAGATTAGAAAATACTGGCTTAAAGTATGGCTCACTAAATAATGGTTGTGTCCAATTTATAACTTTAAACAGAAAAGAAATAAAGCTTACAACCGAAGGAAAAACTAGAAATTTTCAATTTTATCCTCCTTTTTAAGCCATACGATATGGAATTTTAGGATTAATTTCAAATTTATCAACATGCATATGAATTATATGATGGTTAAAGTTGTTGAAAACCAAATATTCTTTAAAAATCTCATTTCTACTGCCTAACAGATATTTGAAAGGATAATTAAGCAGTTTTCCATATACCATGAAAATGAAAAATACTAAAATGAATTACAGAGGAAATGTTCAGAATTTCATATTAAGATAATATGATAAAGACATTATTTTTTTGTTACCCAGAACTTCTCTAACCGCACAATCCTAGCCAAGAAAAATATTAATAGCATGTACCGAAAAATTGACATTAATTTTATTATTATCTTATGTTTTTTTTTTTTTTCACAAACTAACAGGCTCTGTATGAGAGCAAATCACATTTGCCTTATTTGTTTGCCCAGAGTGAGCTGTTAAATTCTTTAAGTCTGATCAACAAGAAATCTGTTACTCATTTTCAACGAAAGACATGATTGATTAGTATATGTAATGACAAATGTATACCTCTGGAAACAGAATCCAGTGCTGCGCCAGCTCCTGTTGCTCCACCACCAATAATTAAAACATCATATTTTTCAGTTGTTTTTAAAGCATTTATGTGATCTTCTCTACTTAGTAACTGAAGATTTGGTTTAGATGAAGTCTGAGAATTTGCTATCACTACATTCTATAAAAAAAATGAAAATTATGATACATCATAATATATACACTATCTTGCAACAATAGGTTAGACAACAAGATGTGATGGTTTAAGGGAAAGATGAGAAAAATGAGTGCTTTTTATAATTGGGGAATGGTATCCTTATCCAAAACCCTCACTCATTTTTTATGACACAATTACAACAGTAACTCTTCAGAGCATATTTTCAACACAAATATTTGGCAATTGTTGTGAGTTGAAAATGTGCCCAGAAGAATTAGAAACATAACAATTAGCATTTGTGATCATACTTGCAAGAATGTCACTAACTCAAGTACAAAATTTAGATACAGTTTCCTACTTTGTAAATGTTACTCTAACTTATCCCACAAGTATGCAATGATGTTAGGTTGGGACACTCAGCATATGAGGGATAAAATTGTATACCAATATCACAATATCATCGCAGGAAAGAGATTATAATATGACATGTTTTATTGACATCTTGGAGGTAAAATTTTTAAATTACATACAACAGTCAAAGAGTAGGTAAAAATTGATTGTCAAAGTTGTTTATGTAAGCATGGGCATTCAATTAACCAGGAAAAACATAAAAAGATTCCAAGTAGTACAATGAAAAATACCCAAATAAGTAGAACGTTACCAATGAGCTAGAGTTTCAATGATGCACTTGAATGTATGGAGAACATCTTGAAATGGTGTTTATATAGCAATCTGCATACTTAACGTATTGAACTACCAGCCCTCACCAAACCAATTAAAAGAAATTAGTATGAGTAATCACTCTAAAAAACAGTTTCCCATTGGTCTGTAATCTAAGTGTGACATTGCAAATACCAAGGGAGTTAGATTGCTATATTTAATAGATATATTTAGTTTGTGTGCTGCAATTTTCATGGATATTGAGAGCATACTGTTATGCAAAATATTGGGCAGTGGTAGAACAGCACTCTTCGGAGTATAAAATCTTGAATTCAGTCCCAGCCACAGCTGAAGAATAGGAGATATATCTGGTGCTGCAACCTTCTACATGTATCTCTGTTGGGATGAATGTTTGAGTTTTCCAGGTTTCCCCTCATGCAATATGTGAATACTGCCCAATATCAATGGAATGTCCTACCAAAAAGTAATTTATGGGATAGATATAAAAATGTCTCACAATCGCCCTCTGCTGTAGGGATGTCCAACTAAGCAATGTCAAAATTATTGGGATGTATCATAGCCTCCACTTTCAGATGAAAATCATTGGGGATGATTTAGAACAGTTTCTTGTAGTTTTTAAAAAACTCCTGCTTCAGGACATGCTGATCCCTTTCAGACAATCAATAAGAATGGTTTAGTTTGTTTATCCTCAATGGTCATTTTTTAAACATGATGGTTAATTAGACTGGACCCTAGCTTAAAGTAGACATAAAGTCACTATGAACATTTATGCCCAAAGGGGGACTCCACTTCATTAACTGTTGAACAGAAAGCAAGAGCACATTTTGCTGTAGTTCAGAAATTAATGAGGTTAATCAATATATGCAGTTTGTACCAGAACTTCTATTTGCTGCTTTCCATTTCTCTTAGCTGACGACCTTGTTTTATGGACAACTGGTCGAGGTATCAAAGTTATTCAGGATGTGCTTAATGCTGCCCTGGAAAAACTCTTGATTTTGTTGAAAAAGAATGAGATGATTGTAAATATAAATAAGACAACTTTTAAGGTTTTTACATTAAGTACAAAAAAGTGATTAAACTTTTATATGATATCCAACAACTCTAGAGAACTCAAGAGGCTACTTATCTGGGTATTGTTTTGTACTCCAGGCTAAATTGGGGTAGACAGACTGATAGAGTGCTGAGTATTGGAAGCACAAGGAATAAAATACTTAAAAGGTTGATTGGTGTTAAATGGGATGATTGGTGTTAATCAGGATTTACTCTGTACCACTTTTAAATCTTACATCAGGCTTGCTATTGAATATGGTAGCAAACTTCTGATTACTGCTTCTGAATCAACCCAAAGTAAGGTTGAGATTATTCAAAATAATGCCTTCAGAATTATCACAGGTGGAGCTTTTTCTACCCCTGTCCCAGCCATACAGATACGAACAAATATATAGCCTTTGGCCCATTGTAGGAAAACAAATGCTCTCAAATTGGTTGAGAGACTGATGAGATATGGTAATTTCTCGAATACCAAAAAACCCCCAGACCACAGATTGAAATTTCAACTTACCATCTTACATTTGACAAAAGAACTGTCTGATGCTTTTGACATTCTTGTTTCTAACAAACACCTCTTTCCATGAGTTGGAAATTATCTCAGACATTTTAACTTGGCTCAGTGTAATTTAAACTTGGTTTTGAAAGTATGTAAATAGTCCTACACTAAACAAAAAGTCCTGCACTGAGATAGAATTGAGGACTGCTGCCTTGGCCACCATTGGTGAGAGGTATCCAGCATCAGACTGGTTGCATTCTATACACATGGTTCTGCTATTTGTTCTGATCGTAATGCTGACGGAGGTGCTTACTCTTGTAACTTTAGCCTTAATTGTGCTGTTGGTACAAATTGCACTAACTATGAGGCTGAAATCACTGCTGTACTAATGATTTTGACTAAAATTGGAAGGGGTGATGATCTAAATATTATGATATTTGCAGATTCACAGTTCACCATTAAAGCTATAACTTCCATCATGATAACAAGGAACCAGTCCATAGCTGCCAACTTGCGATTGATACTTTGATGAATAGGGGTCAAAATGTCCTGCAGTGGATCCAGAGTCATTGTGGAATCAGAAGAAATGAAATTGCAGACTCCCTGGCCATGAATGGCTTCAACCTCCTACTTACTGATGGACCTGTTTACTATCAGTGTTAAAAGAATCATTGATGCTAGATTTAAAGTACATCTTAGAGAGTTTTTAAGGGATTTGGTCGAGAGAAAGAGTTGGAGTGACTTGATGGAAAATCCCATCTCTCGTGCTCTGCACAGAGCTGTTGCTATCACCAACTTTAGAATTAAAACAGGACATGACTACTTTTAAGACATTTACACAGATTTGGTTTGGCAGACACCCTGACTTCCCCACTGTGCAGTGAATTTGACATGTCTGGAGATCACTTGTTCTGAACTTAGTGATATAGCAGCAGTCAACTCTACTAAAAAAATTCTTACTTTGTTTATCTGTCAGAACTCTATTAGGCTGCCCATCTCAGTCTAAAGGCAGTCATGCCAAGGTCTGGCATAGAATAAAAAGAAAAGTTTTCCACTTCATTACAAAATTATCAACATTTGACTGATTGTGATAATTCTTATGCAATCACACAGAGTACTAATATAATAACTAACTACAACAAATATTTTTCAAAGTTCCACTGTTCTTTGCTACTTATTATTACATTTCTAACATTACTAATGATGTTCCTATTTCACGAACTCCATCCAAGTACCGGATTTGCATAAAATCTGACATATAATCAAATTTTATGCAAATCCTCTGGTATCCAGCTCACTGTTATAGAACAGTGTTTTTCAATAAAACTTAAACATCAATTTTTAACTCTTTTAAGAAAATTAAGATAATATTTGCATAAAAAATAATTAATGATTTAACATAAATTGAAGAGAAAGAACTAGAATGAATTTGTTGGCAAAGGCATTTTTTTTGGGGGGGGCGGTATAGAGTTCTATACCCAATCTAGTCAAAGATCTGTCATGTTACTGATGGCAACTGGAGCATATAAAACAAGTTATAGTCAAAAGGTCCTACAAATTGGTTAAAATCTCTGAGGGTGTATATCCAGTTGGAATATCTTCTGTTTGATTATTGCTTCAAATTACGAAGATTTAAACTTCTGTTAAATTAAGAGGTTATACTATTCAATAAAAATAGGTTTTTGTCAGACTATAAAATAATAGATCATGCGTCCCAGATGGAATTGAAGATATATTGGGTTTAGAACATTGGCAGAAAATGTTATTATAAAGAAAATGCTCAACTCCTAACAATAACTCAACCAATAGAAATAAAAAAAAGAGCTGGAAAGAACACAAAACTTAAATATTCCATCATGGAATTTTACTAATAGCAATATTTTTTTAAAATGTGATGAAAATATTTTTAGTATTTGTAAATATATGTGCATAACTAATAAAATAAAAGTTTTCCTAATAAAAAAAAAGAAAATAACTAATAAAAAAAAAGAAGAAAAAAAGACAAAGCTATATATACAGATTAAATTAAAATTATCAAATCAATGTCACTGAAACTTTTTTAATACACTAATGTCTATTTATCATTAAAAGTTTTTAATATTAAAAATATTTACTAACAATTTTTTAATCACATCTCCTAAAAGATATCTTATGACTTTATTGAAAACCATTTTTATTTGAAATATATTTATGAAAAATATTTTTAACCCATATGCACATAATTTAATCAGTCACCGAATTGAATGTGACTTTACTTCAATGTATAGATAATTAATGGTAAACAAATAATT
Source organism: Latrodectus geometricus (assembly GCA_026290005.1). Lineage (NCBI taxonomy): Eukaryota > Metazoa > Arthropoda > Arachnida > Araneae > Theridiidae > Latrodectus > Latrodectus geometricus. The sequence goes on from JAPDSC010117388.1 coordinate 398,275, forward strand.
CTTAAATCAGAAAATACAAAAGTACAAATAAAGTCAAAAATATAAAAATTCAAAACAAAACTACCCAGAAGTTGAATTTTGATTTCTATAAAAAACTTCTTTGCCATAGTATTTTGCAAAGCTGATAAACCTGAATGTTCTACAGCTATAATAAACTATGATCTACAAATGGATTTCAATCTGTCATGACAATGATGTAAACTAATCAATGGTGTTTAGTATTTAAAAACAATGCAATACAGTATTTAAAAAATCAATACTCTATAAATAAGAATTATATTCTGAGCATTTTTTTTTCCTTATAAACACTATAGCAATATAAATCCAATCAAACTATCTAGTTGCTTTAATAGGGAATACATGACAACAGATTGGAAAGATGTAACTTATTTTTATAAATTTGAGCTCAATGTTAACATAAATTTAATCTAGGTGGAGTAATGTCTAACACAAAGCTATATATACAGATTACTTAAACAGAAAAGGTTAATTTTTTCCTCTTAAAATCACAAAACAAATAAGACAACCAAAAATTGCAGAGTTTTTAACAGAAAAAGTTTAAAGGCTAAATATTACCAACAACATTTAAGTTTATTTTTGATACCACAAATGTTATTATCAAAAAAATTATAAAACTTTAGACAAATGTTAAAGAAAAATATATCATTGTATTTGTGTCAACTCATTGAGAACATTCTTGGATCTAAAATTACCCTCCTTCAATGAGAGAATCCAACAGAAGTATAAAAAGCAAGTTTGTGATCATATCTTCCCACTCCCTTGCTATGTGACTTGTATGAATGAAATCTCAGTTTTCCATGATAATGCTAAAATAATCAACTCCTATGCATTTAAACCAACAAAAAAAGATAATCTGAATAAAATCTGAGAAGATTATAAAATTGAGATAAAAATAGTGCAGTGTTAGCAATAAGTACAATTTATTTCAAATGTTCAATGAACATCATAACACAAAAATCCCTTACTAGTTTTCTTAAAATGTTTATTAAAAATCACTACACTCTGGTTCTGGCTTTTACTTATGTTTATTCAAAATATAAATTCTCAGTTCCACATCCTGACACAGTTGTCTATCAAATGAAATCATATTTTTTCTGGGATTTTCTTTTCTTAGCTCATATGAAAGCTACAGCATATACTGGCAAATTTAGCAAAAATGAACAGTGAGCTAGTTAAAATAAATGTATACATGAAACTATAACTCAAAAATAAGTCATAGGTGTGAAATATTCATTTTATAAGCATGTTAATTTCATAGCTAAAAAATTTGTGTATAATTCCTGTTATAAAAAAATACTGCTATACAAAATTCTGTGCTTCTATATTGAAAGCCTTATTCTAAATAAAGCAACTGAAATTTTGGAAGAAATATAAAAAATATTTTGTAAAATGAATTTTGTACAATCAATTATATATACATATAAGATTTGTGGACCCACAAATAATTTTCAGTGATTGTATCTATTATTTTATGATTTGTAAGATTTTTGATTCCCAAATTAGTAGAAGTTAAGTAGCACGAAAAGTTTTTAACAAGCCATTCTCTGTACAATATTAAAAATATAAAAATCAACAAATTTGGTTAAATTTACATCAAAATTATACAGAAAAATAAAAATATAATAGAATTTTCAATTGCTAAAGTGTAAAAAAATATGCATACAAAATATACTAACAGGATATTTTGTAGAAACTCCAGTCTTGTATAATCCATATATAGTTAAAGCACCTCCACATCCACCAAAAATCAATTTATAGAATTTCCTAGACATTTTCTAATAAAAGCAAAATAATTCATGATTCAAAGAAACAAATAAACTGAATTAGTAAATAAAATACAATTTAGACTAATTTATCTAAAATAAGAAAAAAGAAAAAGAAAACATATAACAATCTATTAACTTTACATTCATATAAAAAATGCTTAAAATACATAAAAAAAATAAACAGATGCAATTTAAAAATGGTATGTGTTTGGAACATAAAAATACGTTTGTGTTCCAAAAGTTTCAGGATAAGAGTACAATTTGCCTCAAAAATTGTGATGAACAATTATTGGAAGATTAGAAGCAGAGCAAAGTTATATAGAAACAATAAGATGACTAATTAGGAGCTCTTTGATGGTTCTCAGGCAGACAAATTTTTAAAGAACTGATTTTAAGAATTTATAGGTGTATGCTAAAAATATCAATTATTATAATTTTGATCCATATTCATGGCTATCTGCAAAGAATAAAATTTTAACTTAAAGGAAAGGAATAACACTGTAACTCTAAGGAAGCCACACTCAAACAGGAAGTCAAACAATGATAAATATCACATGGTAAAAGCTAGTTTTCTATATACAATGCATGCATATTGGAGTGAATTTGCCAATTGTTTATAGAATTAACATTATCATTTCTAATGTGTCAGGTTTCTCCTATTTTTAATTTATTTTATCATTATTCTCTGCTGCAGATATTTATTCTCCTACTTACAATTTTCCTTTTGAGTTTTAAACAAGGATGGATTTTCATCATTTTCAACTGAGAAATAATATAGACTTCAATATTTGCTGCATTATCATTGTGAAATATGTCTAGTATTTTAAAATATATTTAGTCCAGTACAAAATAGATAAGGAATAAACTCAGAAACTAAAGTTTGGGTGAAAATATTCTGCAAAATGAAAAATCCTGATTTTTTTATTCTATATTTTTAAGAATTTATGAAAATTTTCTGTAGCACAAAAATTCTGTGAAATTTACATAAAAATAAAAGTTTGGTGCAGTGTAATTTTTTATCAATCATGTTTGGAAAATATCTAGTTATGCTATTTAAGTCATCTTTTTAATCATCATAGTTAAACTATCATCATTTTTGTTTTAAAAATATAGATGTTTCTTAACTATATGAAAACAGTTAAAAATTCTAAAAACATAATTTATTTAACATGAAATCATATTACTTAAAGAAGTAATTAATATATATTACTATTATAAGATTTTATCCCCATCTGCCAGCAATTTCTGATTTATTAAAATATTTTTCTGTACATTTTGGTTATATTGTTTGCCTTCTAATCTTAACAAAGGCTAAAAATTTGAAGAGATTTGCAATTTAAATTAATCAGCAATTTTATGAATAATTTTCTTAAATTATTTTCATAACTTCTTCATTATAATAAATATATTTTAATCATTTAATAATTGGATAATTAGTTGATATTATAGGTTCTTTTTTTTAAAAATCATGGATGGACTTCTGTTTTTCTCAAATGAGGGTTGATGTGGAATAAAGATTCACTAAATAAATGCTCTGAAAAATGGCCAACACTTACAGTTTATATTCAGTTCAAATTATTCAAATACAAACAATTATCAAAGTTGATTTTCAATGAAATAAAAAACCAGATTCTTTTCATTAAAATATTTTTTAATAACAGTATATGAAAATTGTATAATTTGTCACTCAATGGTCATTTTTTGCACACAACAGCTAATTAAACAGAGACCTACAGTTTAAAAGTATTCCAAACCACTACAAATATTGCCCTAGGTGAAATTTGAATCCATGAACAATGAATGAACATGGAGTTTTTATATAAAATCTTATAGAGTTTATGAATTTTTATAGAAATAATGACAGCTACATGCAGAGTGCTCTTTTTTTTATCAATCATTTATTTGGTTTGTCTGTTTACATTACCTTTTTTAAAAACATCTTGTTATTTATTGAATTTTGTTTAAGTAGTAATCAATTTCATTTTAATTATATAGCTATTTTGAACTATATGGAATTACTTAAAAATTCAAAATAAAATTGTGATTTGGAATTGTATTGATATGAAATTTTTAAATTACTACATTTAATTTAAAGTGTTAGTTTAAAACATTTAGTAGAGAGAAACTCTATATGGAAATTTAGTAAACATGAACTTTCAGCCATTTAACTTCTGGTGTGATAAAATATATTTTTTTATAATCTGATTACTAATAAAAATGAAACATTAAAATATCTGAGTATATTAAATTGCAATTCTTAAAATGTTAGCATTGTATTTATGACTTTCTTTTATTTTCATAATATCTCTTTAAAGTGTTATAGAAATATTTTAATTATATAATTCCGTGTTAATATGTTGATACTACACATTGTTTATATAATCATAAAGAAAGAAATTTTTAACAAGGATAAAAATGTAAGGAAACATGGATTCTGATGTAAAGGACATGCATGATATTTTGACTCTGTCACTTCAGTATGTGGTAGTTTTTAACTTAGCAAGATAGCAGCAGAGTAGAAAAACGATTAGCAAGTACAGGAGACATTGCCTTAGTGTGTGACTTGATACAAACAAAACTTACATCTTCTTTAGTCAAATCTCTTACTATGAATGGTTGGTTGGGTTTTATGGTGCAAGGTCCAAGAATGGACATGTTGCACCAAGATTAAAATTTTTATTTGTACGTATTCTAACGATGAATGAATCTGACCAATGAAATATTATGATGAATGTCAATAGTGTATAAAAGGTTCCATAACTGCACTGAGAACAGAATGTAATCAGTTATTAATATGTTGCTGACATCACAGGAGATAAGGCTAGTAGTAGTAATATATCTACTGGATAGCCGAACAATGAAAGTCTATTTGCTTTATTGATAAATTTCAGCTTAACCTTTAGAACAAGACCAGGCATTACATGATTAACAAAGAACTAAGAATTATTATCATTCCATTAAACATTAACGAAAAAGATTCACATTACAGAGAGCATTTATTTTATGAATAGATGAGATGTAGATAGCTTGTTTTAAGATTAGGCACTCAGGAGGAGAATGCGAATTTTCTCTTAAGCACAATAATCAGTATTCATCTCTTAAAAACGACACATTTGATACTTGAATATACCTTCATACCATGCAATAGGTGAAATTTTCACAAGCCAAGTGATAATGCTAGACCAATTATGCCTTACATTGTAAGAACTGTCTTCAACAATCATTTGAGAGAGAGATAAAAATACATAGTGGTCAACTCTCACAAAATCTAAAGTTTATCAAACTTATTTTTAAATACTTTAAGGTGTGTAATTGCTTCTCATTACATTACTCATCCTTTTCATTATAACCATGGTACACTTACCACAGTTTTACAATTGATACAGCTATTACGAAACTGCTACATATCATTGCGCACTAATTTTATGCATGTGTGTGCTAGTTTTAAAAACACTTTAGTTCCTTGGTAATTTTTTTTTCAATGCTATTTTATTCATCATTCAGTTGCTAAGTTTAGTTAAATTCTGAATGTAATTTTTTTTAAAAACAGTATATACAGAAATTAATTTTTAAGTCTTAAAAAAAATCATTCAATCAATGCATAGGTAAATTATTAATATTTTGGGGAGGAACAAAATTAGCATTTTATAAAAGAAATTTCTACTCACATTAATAATATTTCACATATGTGAAGAAAAAAATGTATACCTGATTTATAGATACTGTATTGACTAAACTAATTGAACAAAATTAACAAAATCAATTGACTAAATTAATAGTACAATCCCATTAAAAATTTGATAATAAACACTTTATTAAATTTTTAAGAAGACTGTACAATAAACATTTTATATGGGAAGTTTAATTACCTTTAAAAATTAAACATTTAACTTTTCAAAAATATGTGGCAACATTATTTTTACAAAATTTTAATAAGTTGTTATATTTTTTGCAGTTATTAAAAGAATTTTAATTCTGACCATTAAGTCTTATTATACTTATCATATTCATATTTTTTATTCCATATTTTGTGGCAAGTGATGCAGTTATTTCAACATCTTAAATTAGTTTCCTTCACACAACATCTAGCTTTTAACATCCTCATCCCTCTCAAATTTGAACTTTGAATATCGCAATCTTGAGTATTAAAATTCTACAAGCTGATTCAAGTTTGGTGCAATTTCAAGTCCTTATGCCAACCACTGCACAATTATCTCGCCAACTTAAATTATGTCGTGCAATATATTGTTTTAAAAATCCTGATCAAGCTCAAACTTCGGCTTTAAATATTGCAAACTCAAGGTATTTAAAAGTTAAAATTTTTTTGAACATTTCATTATAATTACCTAAGTATTACAAAAACTAAAAATTAGGAACTAATTTAACAAAGATTATATTTTACAATACAAACATAAAACAACTAAATATTCTTCAATCTACAGTGGGAAGCTACTGCGCAATAAAACTAAATGAGTAACATAAAGAACACACATTTTATGTAATCTCACATTTTAATTATTTGGGCACTAACACCCAGTTTGAAAAAAAAAAAAAAAAAAAAAACATTAGCATAAATGGCATCTAGCACGAGAGAAAACTGGACAATAAAGGTAAATCAATAACATAATATACATAGTTTTAAAAATTTGAATTTTTATTAACTGTGCAATGGTGCCTACCTAAAAAAAAAAAAAAACATTAGTGAAAATGCAATCTATCTTAGAGATAACTGGGCAATAAAGCTAAATCAAAAATGTAAATAACACATTTTTATAGAAATTGGAATTTCAATTAAGCAGGCAGTGGCCCCCACCTTAAAAACACATCAGTGTAAATGCAGTCTAACCCTGAGAAGAACTGGCCAATAAAGCTAAATCAACAATCATAAGTTTTTATAAAAACTCTAATTTCTAATTAACAAGCATTCCAATTTTCAGTAAATCTAAATGCTTTTAAAAATATTTGATATATTACATAAAATATTAAATACAAAAGCAATATTAATCAAATGCACAAATTAAAAGTACTCATCACTTCTTACAGAATCGTCAACAACGGTTGGACAATAAATATGTTTTATGGATACCAAAATTTCTCCCACAATGTAATTAGAAAGGTCATGCTTCCATATAACTCTGAGATCTGAATCAAATTAACCTGACACATGATTTGTCTCCAAAGAGATCTTTTACTTGTCGACCAAGTATCTTCATTGTAATTTGTGTAAGCATCGGTATCCTAGTCTTTAAATGTCAAACTATGATTATTGTTAAGTGTATGAAGCTTTCATCTGACAGAGAGACATATGCTTTCTAGTAATCTGATATTGTAATAAAACTAGGAAGAACAGATTCACGCAAAATTTCTAACAAGACACTATTACTTCTATTCTCAACTAAAAGGAAGAATTATTTGATCTTCTTTCAATTCCTCCAACCTCCCCACTTCCACTCATACATTTACCTTTATTAAATTTAATCTTACCAAACTCACTTTCATCAACTTCAACTACAACACCAACTCCCACAATCATTTCACTTTCATGTACATTTATCTCTAAACACGCCTCGCTGCAAAAACTCATCCAGTCTGCTTCAATAAATCCAAATCATTCACAATAAATTCATGTGTACATGCTTTTACCAACATTAATTAACCCTTCGATGGTTATGAACGAGTTCAGCTGGCAATCGAATCGTGCTTCATAATGCGCGCAAACGAGTTCCGCTCAGAAGCAAGATTTTGACCGAAATGGTTAGTAACGAGCACTACTCTCGTAGTGAAATTTTCCCCCAATGCACGCTGACGAGCTGACTTCGTTCTCCATTATTATTCTGCACTGATTGTGTTTCAAACGAATGCTACTCGCGAAATTTAGTTAGTTTTACTGTCTACAGATAGCAGCACGAGTTTCATTAATTTCTTTGCATAATGAAGGTGGATTTTTTGTTTTACCTTGTTCATTTTATACGTATTTTGGAGCAGTTTTTAGGGTGTTTGTACAGTAAAATGGCTCAAAAGCTAAAGTTAGATAATTCTGATGATGATTATGATTGTGATACAGAAAGCTTATCAAGTTTTGAATCTGATGAAGACTTTGTTCACAGTATTTCAAGCTCAGAAGAATTCAAGCGATGAGGAAGATTTTTCGAGTGTTTGACAGTGGTGTATAATTTATTCAAGTTCTCACGCTCCTAGCCGATTTAGTTTTACTGGTGATGTATTCATGAAACCTTACGTGACGAATATTTCTGATCCAAAAGAGTATTTTGAGCTGTTTTTTACTGATGAGATTATAAATCATATTGTTACGGAAACCAACATTTTTGCTGCTGAAAATTTAAATAAATTTAAGATCAAAGAACATTCCAGAACTCATCATTGGAGTGAAACTAATTCAAATGAATTGAGAGTATTTTTTGCAATATTAATTTTGCAAGGAATAATTACGAAACCAACTGTAAGAATGTATTGGTCAAAAAGAAAGTTAATTGAAACTCCTAGTTTTTCTAACATCATGAGTTCGAGAAGGTTTGACCTTATTATGCAATTTATTCATTTTGATAGGAATGAAAGCACTGATTCTTCTCATCCTCAGCCAAAACTAAAAAAAATATGGACCGTTTTAAATTACTTACAGAAAAAATTTTCGGAAGTTTATACACCCGAATAAGACATGTATTGATGAAAGTCTTGCTGTATAAAGGGAGACTTTCTTGGACCCAATACTTACCTCTTAAAAGGGCCAGATTTGGTATCAAGATGTTTATATTATGTGAATCTTATAGTGGATATGTGTAGTCTATTATAATTTATGTCAGTAAAGGCACAGATATATCTCAAGAAAATAAAGAATGTTCATTTTCTACTCAGGTAGTTTTGACATTGTCTAAGCCGCTATTAAACAAAGGATACTGCCTTACTATGGATAATTACTATAACTCTCTTGAGTTAGGGGAAATGTTATTGAAATCTAAAACTGATTTTTTTGGAACATTAAGACCTAACAGAAAAGATCTACCAAAGGAACTGAAAACAAAAAAGCTTAAAGAGGGAGACTTACTTGCCTATCAAAGAGGTAAGATGATCATGCGATGGAGAGATAAAAATATATGTTCATTTTATAAGCTCAATTCATAATCCTAAAATCGTAAAAGTCCCAAATAAATTGAAAAATGTGGAAATAGAGAAGCCTATGACTGCTTTAGATTATAACAATATGAAGGGCGGCGTTGATCGCATGGATCAACAAATTGGATACTATGATGTAACCCGATGTCGACAAAGGAAATATTACAAGAAAATATTTCGTTATTTATTGGACATAATAATTTTTAATGCTTTCCAGCTGTGGAAAAAAAAGGGGAATAAAAAATTAAATCTGGAATTCAGAAATGAACTAGCTGAAAGAATTGTTGAGAAATATCACTCTCATAGACATTTGAAATCAGAACCTGCTGAAACAGTTTCGAATACTTTAAGACTGTCAGCACGCCACTTTCCTGATTATATTCCACATACAGAAAAAAAAGAAAGAACCTACTAGAGGATGTGTGGTATGTTGCAGCAAAAATGATGCTAATGGAAAAAGAATTCGCCGTGAAACACGTATGTATTGCAAAGACTGTAATGTTCCATTATGTGCAATTCCATATTTTAAAGTATATCACACACAAAAAGATTTTTAGGTAATTACTGTATTGATACTGTGCTTCATGAAGTTTTACATTAGTTGTATTTATTTAGTCCTTTCAATTTAATATTTGTCTTATATTTATTATTAACCATTATTATTTATATAATTGGTTATAATCATGTATAATTTACTGTTTGATAATTATTTTAAAGTATTAAAAACTGTTATTTATGTACTACAAATACTTTAAGAAATTTTAAAAACGTGCGAGGCGAGCTATCTACGGCATCGCCAGAGAAAGGTGACATTTTCGGAAGAAAGGTGGGGGAATGCAGCTGCCACTCTCGACTACTGTTTACTCCTAATGCTGCGCGAATAAAGTAAACGGAAACTGCTCATTTCCATAACCATCAAAGGGTTAACACACACTCATTTACAACTTACTATTATTAAACCAAGAACTCTTACGTACAGACCTCATAACATAATGTTCATTCTCACCTTCCCTTCTATAAACATTCTTCACTTTTTTTGTTTCTATCACATAAAACTATTTTATAACCAAACTTAACACGTATATACTTATCAGAAATCAAACCCATCTTAATACATTATTCAACAATTTCCTTATTTCCTTTGCACCAAATTTTAAAAAATGCAAATTCAATTTATCACTATCCATATTCTTCTTTCACTAGCAACTAAAACTCTAATTTTTCAATGATACAATTTCAAAATAAACATTCAAAATAAAAATTTTAACTCCAATTCAATATACTATCAAAATAATTTTAATTAATTTTAATACAAATTTGATAACTTTTCAAAATAAATAAATATGCTTAAATTTCAATTATAAATGAAAATAAAATATATCGAAAAGCTTTAAAGGTTACTAGCACTCCAAACAAATTTCATGCTCATATACAATCAAGTAACATCATAAAATCACAAGAATACATTCCAGCACAGTAAACCAGCTTAGCATATTTACCAACATACTGGCTCTTAGGATTTAGTCACTTGTGCTACTTTCGATCTCAAATATCAAATTTCCAATGTTTCATTATAATAACTGTAACCCCAGCAC
>JAPDSC010117388.1:418125-437740 GCA_026290005.1 Latrodectus geometricus
ATATATATATATATATATATATATATATATATATATATATATAGATAGATAGATAGATAGATAGATATAGATAGATAGATAGTTTTAAGAAGTAAATTATCTTAGATGATACCTATTTTAATCATTGTCCGAAAACAGCAGTTAAATACATAATTTCTTTTTAATAAAAATCAGAAAATCTTTTATTTAAATTAGTGAATGAAATTATTTATTTTGCATGATAAAGAAAATTTCATGTTTTTCGGAATTTGTAAGAAGATTTTATTTAATGATTTTAAACTATATTTACAAAGTATTAGTTTAATAAATTCTATATTTTAAACTAAAATTTATTAAAATAATTTTGAACTTCAAAATTGAGAAATCAAATAATTTAACATATTGTCTCCTGTTTTCCTTATACATAATAATGTTTATGATTACTAAATTCAAACACATTTTTTAAATATTTAAATTTGATCATTATTTTATGGTGAACTTTATTATTATAATGTATCTGAAATAGATATGCATTTAGTAAACAAACATTTACAGAAATGTCTCTTGTAATTTTTCTTAAACTGGCAATTCTTGATGTATTTTAATATCATTTTCCAATTCTACACAAAAATGTAAATTCTGTGAAGTTTTGAATCAAAATTAAAGTTTTCTTGCTAAAAATAATAGCTTCCTTGTAAAGTTATAGACCATAATCGTAACACAATAATATATTTTTATGTGGAATGAAGAGTAACAGAATTTCCACATTCTAAAAATTGAAGATACTTATGTGATAGGATTTATTCACCCAATTTTTGTGATTACCTTGATCTTGCTATTTTAAACAATTGTTGAAATATGTGTACTTAAATTTTGGGAAGTGCGAAGCGATCAACATTTTTAACTAATGGAACTCCTAAAATTTCACGAGAAAAACCGATATATGTAAATTGAAAACAAATTTAATATTTATATAGAGGATGCACTTTTTCAATCAAGTTATCTGGAAAACATATCTAATGTTATATTCCAGGTGAGTGTGTCTATAAATCACTTTCAGCTGGCCATTGACGAATTATTGTGCCGTATTGTCACTTAGCCATTCTTGCTTGCGTATATATATATAACTGTTTCATTTACTGTAACTTTCAGAAGTAAAATTCTAGTAGCTAGTTCATATCTATTTCCGTTATATAAACACTATGTCTAATTCAAAGAGTGAAGAATAATTTTATTGTTATGATGAAGATTACTCTTCGGACACGAATAGTGAATTCAATTATCTTTCTGGGACTCGTAATTGATACTTAGTCGACAGTTCCGGAGCAAAAGCTCTCCACCAGTATTTCCATTTACGAATAAATCAGAAGTCAACATAGCTGTACTGGATTCTTCAAATCCATTAGAGTATTTTCGCCATTTTTTTATTCATTATTTTAAATAAACGAATGCGCAAAGTTATATGTTAAAAATAATGAATTGACCCCAAGTTCTCATTCAGCTCAGTGGTAAGTTATAAAAAAAAGAAATGCTAGTTTTTCTTGTTTTTTTAAAAGACAAAAATTTACGTGTTCAGTTGTTGCCAACATTTCAGTGTCCAAAAGTATAATGCACATGATTTATTTTAAAGATTTTATTTACTGTCAAAAATTCTGCACATAAACAATAAAATGTCAACATAAAAAATTTGAATACATTTGGGATTAATAAAAAAAAGATATTACATATTATCTAAATTTAAGAAGTTATACTTATATTCTAAAATATTTCATCTAAATAGTTTTATATTTTGACTTATAATTTACAAATTATCTTAACTTTACAGAAGAAAACTGTTACCCTAAGAGAGGTGAAAATTCTGTACATTTTAAAAAACTAATATTGTTTAAAAATCCCATTATTTAAATCTGAATACTTGATTCCAAACAAAAATTATTTCATCTATAATGAGTTATTATTTCATCTATTACGAGATGTTACGATATAGAATTAAAATCAATTTCATCATGTTAAGATTTATGTTTTGACTGTTTCATATATTTCGAATAGTTTCATTATGAAAAAAATTTAGATATAGTAATAATAGTTGAATGTTAAATTTTGTCTTTGAAGGTATACCTAAAGTCAAGAGTGAGAGAATTTTGTTAATTTTAAAATGTTATTTTTTAATGTTCAAAAAATGTAAGCTTTATTTTTTTTTACATAAAAACATATTTTTTAATATATTTTCCATCTTTTGTCGAATATTTATAAAAATATTGAAGCATCTAAAATGATAATTCTACAAACAAGTTATTAAATTTTTAAATCATAATTATGTATAGTGAAGTTAATTAAAACCTGATCACAAGAATTAAATATCCTTAGAACAAAATATATATAATATTAACAAAATGAAAATATAAAAAGTGAAAGAATTACATAAAAAATCATTCCAGAATTAATTAAATTATTAAATTCGCTTATAAAGTTAAAAAAAAAAATAGTAACTAATTTATTATTTATTTTATCCCTTCTAATTTTAAGGAAAATCTTTAACTTTTCGAAATTTCATATTTTTGAACAAATTAAATAATATTGATACCTTATATTTTAAAATTGCCACATATTTGCATATTCTTACACTATCAACTATCATGTTTACAATTAAGTTATAAGCAAAAATTATATATAATTTACAGAAAATTATAAATGTAAATTAAAATTTACAAATAATTTTGATCAAAAAAGTGAAAATAAGTATTATATACTGTCTACCAATAAATATTTTGACACCTGTGATAGAAAAGAAAAACTAACTTTATTCAGAATCAATAGTTGGTAGAGCCTCCACGAGAGGTAATTACAGCGTGAACCCTCCTGGGCATACTTTCCACTAGTCTTTGTATTACAGCTAGTGGTTTTGTTTTCCATTCGGCTTGCAGAAGACATACAAGCTCCTTCACTGATTTTGGACGGGTAGTGCACACCTTAATTCGGCGATCCAACTCGTCCCAGAGGTTCTCGATTGGGTTCAGGTCTGAGCTCTATGCAGGCTAGTCCATTCAATTAACTCCATTGGCACTATACCAAGCCTTGATTAACCTCGAAACATGACAACTGGCATTGTTAACTGAAAGTAACAGGGGTCCAACCTGTAAAACTACCACAATGTAGGAAGCACATTGTCATCCAAAATGGCGCAGTAGGCATCGGCATTAATCTTATCATAAATGAGGACTTAGAGCCCCAGTCCATACGAGAAACAACCCCAGACCATAATTCCACCTTCGCCCAACTTGATTGCTGGCACAATGCATTCTGGCAGGAGACGTTCTCCAGGCAGACGCAAGACCCAAACCCTGCCACCCGAACGGTAAAGGGAGAACCTTTATTTGTCGCTCCAAATAACCCGTTTCCACTGATCTATGGTCCAATGTCGATGTGCTTTGCACCACATTAACCGAGCAGCGGGATTGGACTTTGTGATCAAATGCTCATGAGCAGCAGCAACGACCATGGAAACCAAGTACATGTGCTTCCTTACGGATGGTATTCATTGAAACAATACTCCCGGATACCTGTTAAAACTCCTCACGGATGAGGGCCATCGGTTGGGTGCGGCTCTTCCGAATTTCTCTGGACAGTACTCGTTGGTCTCTATATCCCAATTTGGTTGGACTGCCGACTCTGGGTAATTCCGACGATCACCGTTTTTCTTCCACTTCTTAATCGTTTGAGTGCAACGAAGCGTTATCGCACTTCACTTGTTATGCGCCAAGAATGCGGAGACGCTGCTGTTGGTTAGAATAATTTTCGCATCTATTGAGAGCAGTTGAATTCATATCAATCGCAGTTTTTGTTCATATTATATTTATTCAATAATTTGTGTTAATTATAACCATTTCTTTTATTCTCCAAAAAAAATTACTACGCATTTCATTCCGCACTTTTAGCATATGTATATAAGAAAACTCTTCAGCACTCAAACGGTTAATCACATAGACTACTGTCGATTTTGGGTATTTCAGATCACTAGATATGTCCTTTAAGGATTGGCCATATATGTGATACCCGATAATTATACCTTTCTCGAAAACAGAGAGCTCCGAACTGCGCGTCATCTCCCATGCGACTAATGTCGATGCTGTTTCCTACACGATATATACCGGCGGAGGCCGTGATGTACCTCAGGACCGCTGATATCGTCATTTGCATATGTGTGACCGCTGATATCGTCATTTGCAAAAGTGTAGACAATGTACGTAGCTTATAAGTTGCAATAATTAGATAGTCTTTAACTATACAAATCTATAAATACAAATAAAAGTAGAAAAATAATTAGAAAGCTATATCTTTCTTGAGGCAGTGGATTCTGAAAATTGTGCATGAAAACATCTTTCAACACTTTTGATATTCTCTCGCATTAGTTACATCAACCGTAACCGTTCAGTAAATGAGTTCCCTTGCCGTGATTTCACTTCGATCCGTTAGTTCTGGAGGTTGAACTTAAATAATTTTTGTGAAGCCAGTTTCCCCTACCAAAGGGCTCGGGAAAGCTTGTAGACGCACAGAATTTTTTGCCCGATTTAACTCGGGATAGCCAGTTAAGGGCTTAAAACTTTTTTGCGGCAAAGGTAGAGGAATACCATTCCTTAGTTTTAAAAGATCTTATTTTGTGACTTATTATTCAGCAAATTTTATCATAAACTTGTTTAATTATTAATATTTAATTAATAATGCTAAGCTTAATTAATCCAACACTTGTGTTTTATTTAGCCATTAATTTGCAACAGTAAAACAATTATTTGATTCACAATTATCAATATATATATATATTGTGATGTTCTCATTATCCTGTCGTCTCCAGGAAAGTCGAATAACACAAAACATAAATTATAGGTACACGAATCATTTATTACACATTAACACACAAACAATGAATTCGGACATTTTGTTTTACAACGACCGGGAGCGGACTTCCGCTACCCCCAAGAAACAGAACCAACCGCACCGTTCTCCTTACTCCGACACGACTCTCTCGTCCCGTCTTAGTGTCTCTACTCCTGGCAGGAAACGAAATCAAAAGTACTCTTCCAGTTCACAGTCTGACTTTCACATATATATATATATATAAAAAAAAAAAAGACTCTTAGCAATACACAAAAACCCAATTAAGATATGTTAAAAATATAAATTGTCTTAAATTACAAGCCAACAGTTACGATAATGTCTAAAATTAATACTTCAAAAACGAATATATCTTAAAACAAAATAATATTTTAAAACAAATATCTTACTTCTGAGGTGAAATCAAAATTATTCCTAAGAACATAAAATGAGAATATTTTACTTTACTAATTTTAAAATAAATTCACAAATTAATTTCTTTAATTCACGGACCTTATCACATTAGTTTAATAATTACCAACTTATGAATTATTTTCCATGTAAAAATGTTCTTATGTTTTATATAGCAAAGCCATATCTTGTAAACAATTTAAATTATATTATACTCATAAACAATATTTAAGATAAACAAATAAAATCAAAGCTTTTCTTAACTTAATACATTATTTCAGTAATATCATAAAATACAAAGTTCTATATTTATTTTTTTCATAAAAAAAAAAAAAAAAAAGAGAAAGAAAAATTTTAAGGTATCAAGAATAAGAATAAAATACTAAAATCCCCACACAAGAGAAATAACAAAATAATGAATTAGCAGCAATAATTAATTTTCATATATTTTTTTTCAAAACCTAAAAGATCCTTTGAAGATGAATAAAAAAATAAATGAACTTTCTTTAAAATGTAGAACATTATCGTTTTAATAATCGATAAAATAAACAAGTAAAATATGGATGACGTTATCTATTATTAGCAAAACGAGCTTACATGGTTTCGTAATTTCGACTTCCAAACACTTGTCTAGACAGAGAAAGAACATTGACTCTTATTATTATTTTTTATTACTATTTCATCATTGTTTTAATGGTAATAATCAAAATAATCAGTTTTAATTTAAATATTAACTGCTTATTCTATTTTAAAAGAGTAATAAAATCTATCGTAATTTTAACTGAATTTTGAGCCATACACTTCTGTTTTATCAACATAAACAGTTTTTCTATATTCTCTCTCAATAATTTTATTAAACATATTATATATTTCAAAAGATTCAACTTCACTATACATGCAAATTGGCATGCATAAAAATATATACCAAATACGTTCACTATTTATAAATAAATTTTACTATCCAAGCAAACGTTTAAACAAAACTAATGCAAAACAGTTGTTATAGTGTGACCGCCAGGAGATAGCGGGTGTGACGTGTTTTCAGAGAAGTCTATTTCAACAATTTAGAGAACGGAGGAGGAAACGAGGAGAAAGCGCCTCAATCTAAGTTACCTTATTTGGCTAATTAGTACCTTTTGATGTAGAATGAAAATAAAATATGTATGTGTTATGCTTTTTCGAAGAATTCAAATACCAGAATAGATATATATAAATACATATATTAAGTTATATTAGACAAAACATTTAGAATGAAAATATCTTTATTTTGTCATGAAAATTTCATTATTAGATAGATTTTAGAATTTATTTCGTTCACATGAACAGGAACAAAAACTGTTTGTAGACACCGAACGATAAATAATTTATATGCCCAAATTTTTTTTTATTTTCGTTGAGTTATCGTAATAATTTTTGAGAAAATAGGGAAGGGTGAGATTTTCTAGAATATGCTTGTTGTTAATTTAGATGAAGACAGTTTTCATGTAAGGAACGTCCATTTTAGTCAAAAAAGAAACTCCGTTAGTAATAAATTAACTTTTTACAGCCTTTTCTTTATTCAAGATACATATTTCATCATATTACGACATACTAGTATTTTAAAATGCGTGGAATTTATTTTAATTCATATATGTTTATAGTAGGAAATATATTGTGCACCTATGGAATCATTTAAAATAATTTGAGGGAATATAAAATATTTATATATCGCTCAGTAAAATCTATCAGTTAAATAATTTTTAAGAATTTCGATTATATAACCTGTTTTATCAAAACCTTTTTATGTATAATATCAAGTAAAAAAAAAAAAATAGGATAACATCAAATAATTCTCAAAATTTTTAAAAATAAAACTCATACAGATTTCGCATAAATAATATATGTTAATATTAGGGAAAATATAGTTTTTGGAGTTGCCGAAGAAGAGGAAATGCCTTCAGGGAGGTCTTTCTAATGGAAAGTGATCCGAATTCTCGTTAACGTGCAAGGAAAACCTTACACAATCACTCCGTTTGGTTCATGCAGATTTGAATCCATTAATTTCAGAACCAAACTACTCATTTCGCAGTATGCTATCTGTTTGGCTGAGTCAACCTTCTTATAAAAAATCTACATAATTTTGAGAACTTCCAAAGCTGATCTGTATTTATTATTTTAAAATTTCATTTCTTATATTTCCTTTGGATACTTATTATTTTATTAATAAGTATCCATAGAAGTGTCCAAATCCCAATCAATTGTACCACTTTCAGAAGCAGTATCAGTTTCTGATCCTATATCAAAATTTAATGTTTCAATTGTAGTCTCCACAAGTCCATCAATTTTCCAATATTCTACTTCGATTTTTTTCTACATGACAACAATATTTTTGCCAGGTTTCTCCCGAGACTCTTGTAATTGCATTTGACGTCAATTCCTTCATTGCTTTCAAACTGAGATCAGCTTCGAAGTTTCTTTCGCGAACATGACGCTTGACTGCTGCCCAAGCATTCATTTTAATTAATTGAAACAGTTCAGGCTTTCTCATAGTGCTGTCATACAGTATTATTTGGTCATCCAAGTATTTACACATTTTAACTTACGTCGAATATTTCGTCGGTACTGGATCCAAAATCCTCGTATGGCACGATGCATTATCCATTATAATGATGGAATTACAAGGGATGTTACAAAGAACAGTTTTAATACAAATAAAAATACTAAAAAGCAAGAGAGCGCTGAGAAAACAACCTTCTAGGCTAAGTAGAAAGCAAAGTATGAAGAGGGGAAAATCGTGTTCTTCGCCAAACAGAAGAACGGACGAAGAATTTGTTTTAATTCTAAACTGCGTAATCATTTTACTGTCTAGACCTCTGAAAGAATGAACCCTTCCACCGGAGACAGATCTCACCCGCCTTCTCGTGATGGTCGAATAATAGTACGAACTAACAATACAACATAATAAATGCTATGTTATCTGGATTAGTTTTAACACAAAACATGCTATTATTTAACAAGCTAAGATTATCAGGGTGATAATAAAATTCGTTAAAATATAATAACACTTATCTGTTTTCTTGATAAAAACCTATGAAATCGGCATTGTTCTCAAGGCGAAAACATTATCCGGGAAATTCCGACATGGAATAAATGTGTTCTAACACCTAGTTTAGTTTTCTAACAGCCTAAAACAGCTGAAACTCAAAACCAAATTAATTAAAAAAATAGAAAGGGCCCCACGTTGTACGCCAATGTAAGACGTCAGAAAAATGGAAAAGAGGACATTTTCAAAAAACAAATTTACTATAAATATAAGTAAAAACAGATTATAAGTCACAAACACATTTAATTTACAGAACAAAAAAAAATATATATATAGGGACAACGAAACAAACTTATCTTAGTTCAGAACTAATAACAATCTCAAAGCCACTCAATAAACCGGGTAATTCGTCATTCTTTACATCTTACCACAGCACTAACTTGGCCATCTCTTGGCAGTTAGTAGAGTATTTTGCATCAGTTACATATGTAGTTTTTGTTCTCGAAAGGGAAAATCCACCACAGAGCTCATTATTCTACAGATTATGGAAAAGACTAATGAATTTGGAATAAATGTTATCATCTGTTTATCAATCTTCAAAACGGCTTATGATAGTAACAATAGAAAAGCGCTAATCGCAACCATGTGAGCGTTTAAAATTTCTGAAAAGCTTTTAAGGTTGATTTACCTTTCATTCAATTAAATTGAATCCATGATCAAGATAAAGAATATTCAGAATCGTTGGAAATTAAAAATGGTGTTTGACAAGAGGATGCATTGGCATGCCTACTATTCAATCTAGCACTCGAAAAAGAAATAAGAGATTCAAATATAAGTACTAAAGGAAGAGTTTTCATCAAATCAATACAAATCTAACTTTCGACATTGATATTATTATTAGAACATCTACAGCATTAAGAAGACCTTTTATTTCTCTAGAGAATGAGACTCTTAAGATTGGATTAGAAATTAATTAAGGGAAACAAACTAATTACATGTCTTACATTAAAACAAGCTTTAAAAAGACTTACTTGGAAATTGGACACTATGAATTTGAAGCCGTCGACTACTTCACTGACTTGGGCTCTGACATCAACAATAGGATCGGCCGTAAAGCAGATATAAAAAAAAGAACCTTAGCAACTAGTAGATGCCTTAATAGAACACGAAAATGTATGAAATCAAACGTAATCAAAGGAAAAACTAAGGTTACTTTAGAAGTCTTATAAGACCGATTTTAACATATGCATGTGAAGCCTGACCTTGAATCGGACTCATGAGGATATATTGGGCATCTTTGAAAGAAAGGTTTTAAGATGTACTTTTGGAGGAATAAAGAAAATATATGTGTGATTGAAAAGATCAAATTTAGAACTTATTTAATGAACTGAATATTATTAATTTCATTAAGCTGTAAAGAACAAAATCAATTGGCCATATTATTAGAATGGATGAGAAGCTTGTACCAAAAAAGCCTTAATGAGGGCAACTCATATAAGGATTTCGGTTTCTAGCTGACACAAGAAGCAGGAAACAGAGTAAATAAAATATGGATATAGATGGCCTTGAAGAAGACCTGGTATTAAAACCAAAAAACTGGGAAAAAAAATATAGAAGCTAGAAGATTTGCCAGCTTGCATCTGGCAAAAGTTTCTTAGAAAGCCTAGGTCTTGTCCTCGCTTGAAGAGATAACAGTTTGAAAATCTACATAAGTTGAATTGAAAGAACTATATAAAGTTGAATTAAGAATGCTTGAGTGGAGTGAAATTTATATCAATCTAGTTGACTTATCTCCAGTTAATCTCCAGCTGACTTAAAATAAAAACAATGTTCTCTTTCAAGATTTTGATTATACTGTTGTAGTTAATTTAAAGCATCATTAACATTGATTTGAATTCCTTGTAATCTTACTTATGCGACAATGTAACTAATTTAAGAGACTTATATATACATATATATCATTCTTAAAGCTTAAAAAAAGAAGATTGTGTAGTTCTTTTCCTTTTTATAAAAGTGTCAACTATGCGATATCTCTTGAAGTAGAGAAAAGCAATTAATAGTATCGAATCCCACTTTCTTTTTACATTCTCTCACTGCAATTACTTTAAAAACAAGTAATGATATTTACCTTCTTTTTTGTCAATTTTTGAAAAAATATTGTTTTTTCCCTTTTCACCTAATGCGTTTTCTCCTTCTAACTTTTAACTTCATCTGTTGGAAATACATTGGAACGGAGATGAAAAGAATATTATATTAGTAATTTTGTAACTAAAGTGTTTTCAAGCATTCTACATCTTATTTGATTTGTTTTCAGTTAGTTTGTAAGTAGTACCTTATTTCGGTATATCATATTGAGAAGCTGTTCCTTGAATTATTTTGTAATGTCTATATACTTGTATGAGTTAAAATGTAGAGCATTATGTTCTCATATTTATTCAGAAACTTCTATTAGAAATGATTTTTTTATTTATTTTCTTAGCTATACCATGAATATAAAATATCCAATATCTGATTTTGTTTTCATTACATAAATTTAATGTTTGTCTTTTCACTTCGTAAACAACAGGGATCCCGAGATTAATGCTGGTTTTCGTTTGCGTTACGTTTTCCGCTGGTAAAATCTAAACTAAGTTAGCATGCGATAAGTCAGATTGCTTGATTTAAAAATTGCTTTCATAATATTTTAACAAAAAGTAGAAAAGTTTCGCTAAGGAGTACAGAATAAGAAAATAATCCATCTGATTTGTAATTTATTGCTGCTGAATATTTCATCACAAATAACATAAAATGGATTACTCTGAATGATAATACGTGAGAAAGTACGAGTGTTAAAGTTTTTTGAGATTTAACATTTTGGAAATTTATCCAGCTCTTTTGATCATTTTAGGTACATAAACATTTTACACGCGATATATAATTATACTCTTTTCATAATATTTATTAATGGGAAGACTATAATTATGTATCGTGGTTTTTTATACATTTAACTGTATTGTATTTGTTGGCATTCAACTTTCGTCAGTTAGGAAGTTGAAGATATGATGTGTTGATTATATCACGCACGCACGCACGCACACACACACATCAACTTTCATCCAAAATCCAAAACACATCGTTTAATAAATTCTTCGTCAGATTCATTAAAATATATGTTTTAGATAAATTCCGAAAATATTATACTTTTCTCGCCATACATGGTTATCATTCTACCGTCACTTTTTGCATACAAGAGCTGATTGTCTTGACTTAATTCTAAAGTGGACTTGGAACTACTACGAAACATCCATACTTACTTTCAAAATTGAATCTAAAATCTGTTGAAATGAATGCCAGGAAGCCAATAGTTCAAACTTTTTCAGGTGATTTTTTTTCCCATTTCTTGTAAAAAATTTTCAGATGAGGCGTTTTCAAAATTAACTAATTATTTTAGATGTAAACAGTACCTTAAATCAGAAGTGTTAATATAGCAATAGTAGTGAAAGTTTGGTAAGTTGAATGCGATGGGACACACTATTATGGAAAGATCAGTCTTATTTCCAGGTTACAATGTTTTTTATTTAACACCAACTAATGGACATGTAACAATCAAACACTGCTGTAAATCATTTAAAACTCCACTAAGTATTGAGAGATAAGTTGAGAGATGAATTTTCATAGATAGTGGTACATCTTCACGTCACAAGAACATAATAAGCAGGCTTCAGTAATTCATTTCTCTTTCTGTTAGGCACATTCATCAGATGAAGATTCTATAAGGATTTTTAATTTTCTTCATATTATTATAAATATTTAACATTAACTTTAAAATTCTATAAATTTCTAGGGTCAGTTTAATCATGTTCCGAATTTGGTTCGCTTATAAAAACATTTAATGAAACTTTAACTTTTTATTCAAAAGATATACTTCTAAATCTGTTATTTTTTAGAATCGGCTGATATAAAAAGAATCATATAGTTAGGGAATAAGCTAATATATATATTACAAATCAAAAATTGATGAAGGACTAGGAAATATTCTGAATATTGAAATAAAGATACGATTACGTGGGGTGATTATGATAAGGAAATTTGGTTTTGTCAATTTCCATTTGGATATCCATTTTTGTTATTATATCAGTTTCAAAGTGACGTTTTGTTAAGAGATATGTGGTTGCAATGTGAGATAAAAAAAATATATATGTATGATATCACATCTACTACAATGATCTAAACTTACTTAAAATGTATACATAGAAAACAAAACAGAACTTGTAAAGGTCTATATATCGACAATTAGCATAAAATTCAATGAAATTTATAATTTTATATTTTTATTTCCACTTTTATTGAAAAAAGTTAAATTTTTCTTCTCAGCAAATAAATAAAAATAATTTTTTTATCTCTGGAAGCTTCTAAAATATTTAATTAATATTAATGTAATATAAGCAATAAAAGGTGATGCAAGAATTTTTCTAAAACTTTTTCAGTCTATTGTTTGAAAAGAATTATAATATTTCTTTGAATCATTTTATTAAATCAAAATTATCTTTTTCCTTTCCCGAATTTCCTCTTTTAAAAAAATAAATAAATAAATAAATAAATAAAAATAAAACTTTATCATTTGCAAAGCTTGAATTAATATTTAGCCATTTCGGAAAAGACTTTATTTATGTGAGAAGGTAAATATAAATAGACATATATCAATTTATAGTACTATTGTACACAGTTTAAGATTTTAAATATAGTGTGTGATTGGTTATATACAACGAACAGTTTGGACGGTGAAAAAAAATCAGACAACAAACACTTTCAGAAAAGAATTTTGTATTAGGACAATGAGCACATTTCAGATAATGAACTAAAACTAATTTTAATGAACACTTCTCATCTCTCGAAGCATAATATGTGCAGTTGCTAAGCCCAACGGACCAAAAATCGTTTTTCATCTATCGTGAATTATGTTGCTAATCTATTAAACTTCAAAGTTCTATATAGAAAAAAAATTTTTTTTCCGATAGAAAATTTGTAGCCACTTTGTCTATACTTTAAGCCATCAGTTTTGGGTTTTTATTTCATTCAAAATTGAAACTGAGTTGATTTTAAGCACTCTTCCCCTCCCTCGTTCATTGGACATGTTCTTCATGAGCTAACATAACATAACACCTCATGAGCTAAAAGTGAAAAGGACTGATTAATATGCAAGACTATATGCACGTATCATTTTTTTAATAAATTCGCTGAGAAATTGTAAGTCCTATTTCTTTTAAGTTTAGTTTTTATGGTCTCCAGAATGAATTGATCGATTTCAGAAAAACATCTATGGTAAATAGATGATCGATTGAGGAACACAGTCTCGTAATAAATTATGTTCATTAACTAACCACTCGCTATACATAGAAACACTTAAAATTTTTCATTATAAATATCCATCATAAAAAATAGGCCTGATTAATAGAAAAATGTCAATATAATATTATTTATTATGCAAAAACAAAATTTAATTTTTTCCACCTTCAATTTCATTTATAATTTAATTTTTTGAAAATAATAATAATTTTTTTTTTTATTTTCCTTGGTCAACAGTAGATTGATGGAGAAACTAAGCTTTATGACAAAAGTAAAGTTTATTCAACTTCTTTAAGTTATAATATAAGCATACTAAATAAGTCAAATAAGTATTCAAATTTGTTTTCTAAATATCGTGATATATTTACTTATTTCAAATAAACAGAATACTGTTTATCACTATATAGTAACTGAAGGACAGACTGTACTTTTTAAAGCTAGCCAATATGACCCAAAAAGTATAAACATTTCTAAGAAAGAATTTACATTCATGTTAGGCAGTGATATAATTCGAACTTCAAAATCACATTAGTTAAGTCCATTTCATAAGGTAAGGGAAAAAAATGGTTCTTATTATGCATGAGGTGATTACAAGAAGTTAAATTCCTTAAAAGTTCTTGATCGATACCAAGAATTGAAAATTTTTATTACGTTCTAAAAAGCATCAAATTTTTTCCAAAAGTGATCTGTTCAAAAGTGGTCATCAAGTACCTACAGAGGACTAAGATAAATGGAAAACCACCATAATAACCATATTTGGCTTGTACGAATTTAAAGTTATGAGTTCTGATTTTCAATTATGCACCTACTACCTTACAAAGGTTTATCCATGAAGTTTTTAGAGATTTATAATTTACTCTTGCTTATATCTATAGATGACGTGTTAAGAGCAATATGTATAACGAAGAAGATCATAAAAACACTTAAAAATTTAGTTTTCTATCGCTTAAATAAGTATAGCTTCAGAATAAATTTCTCAAAATCCACTTTTGGAAAGCAAAATGTAAACTTTTTAATGTTTTTGATTGCACCCAAACGTTCACATTCTTTCTTCAAAAGGTCAAAAAAATATTGAATTAAAAAACAACACAAACCATTGATAAGCTGAGAATATTTCTTGGCATGATCAGCTTTTATCACCGTTACTCAAATGACGCGGAAAAAGCACAAGCTATTCTAAAATGACTAAAAAAGATTCTAAGAAAAAGTACAAAAGCAAAGTTCATTAAACAGAAGAGGCATTAAAACAATTCTGAAATGGCAAGCAAGATTATCCAGTGCAACGTTGTTATCCTACCCTAATCCTGAATTACCTTTAGCATTGCTTACAGATTCGGCTATCGGATCAGCTTTACAAAACTATGATGAAAATGGATGGAAGCCAAAGCATTCTTTACACAAAACGATACTCCACAGTAATAATTATGATACATATGATTTTTAATTGCTGGGAGTTTATATTCTAAAACATTTTAGTCATCTTTTAGCAAGAAGAAATTTCACCAAATTTACCGATCACAAGCCTCTGCTTTACGCCTTTCGACAAAAATCAGATAAAGCCCCACCCAGACAAGGGAGACAGTTATAATATATTTCACAATTTATAACAGATATCAAATATGTTAAAGGTGAAAGCAATATAAGGCTGATACGTTGTCAAGAACAAAAGAAGTAATGGAAAGTAATTATGACAATCAAATGAACAAATGATGAAAAACTAGAAAAGTTACACCATTCAATTTCTTTAAAATTTCCGCAATATCCCTTACCATAAAAAAATGCATGGTGTGACACAGCAACCACAACAATTTAACTTTACATATAGAAGGAAAATAGAATGAAGCAATGCTGTTAAAAAAAATTAACGGATATTGTAAATCTTTTATAAAATAAAGATATAAGCAAATTTTTTTGCATAAAATATAAGAGTAATAAATGTAAATTTTTCACATTTTCAAATTTCGCAGAATCCATATCTTAAGTTTGATACCGAAAGAATTAGTTTTGTTTTTCAACTTAATGTAAAATAAAGCAAAAAAGAATCGACTTTAAAAAACGTGTTGCTTCGAGGAGTGTGACGTCTCAAAGAAGTTATTTAATCGAATAAGAAGCTTAGAGAGCTCTTGGCTGGTTAGAGAGGAACTAAATACAACCCGAATCCGAAATAACAGAAAATATTTGAGTTTCACAAAGTGTGATTTCTAGGAATTGGAACCATGTTTTTGAAACTGGAAACGCAAGTCAAAAATCAGGACATTGTCACAGACGAGCAGCAATGCCCAATGAAGACCATAATTTAACACTAATGTCTCGGAGACACCGAAATATAAATTCCACTTTTCTTCAACAACATCTTCACTCGGCTACTGATACCACAGTTTCAGCACACACATTCCGAAGCCGCGTTCACTCTGTATGGCGGCATGCTTGCCGACGTGTGGGTTACGTTAACATCAAGGCATTGTCGTGCCAGAAGGGAGAGGGCAACAGTAACAGAGGGGTAAACTGGTGAAGAAATCAATGGCACAATATTCTTTTCTCTGACAAGTCCCGTTTTTCTCTTTGTTCTGATAGTGCATGCTTGAGACTTTCTAGAAAGACAAATTGCTGGACGCCTATACCCTTCCACAAATTCTTCTAAAACTGGAAAGCTTTTCTGAAGGAGAAAGATAGAATACCACAGCCTCTCACTAACAATCTCTTTGACTCTGTGACTCTAAGGTGCTTAACGTTACTGGTCGTCCGGGGAAATCCTACCCCCTACTAAAAATAATTTTCTTTTAAGGAAACATTTTTTTTTGTATGTTTTTATCATATACATACTACACTGTATATTTTCCTTTTGTAATCAAATGCTTATTAAAATGCATCTTTTGCTGCCAAACAAATACCATTTTCATGTCATATAGCCAACTAAGTCTGTCAAAAATGTATTTATCAACTAAATAATTCTCCAGATGCAAGATCAATTCACACTTTTCATATCCTTTAATTGTTTTAAAATATATATTTAGCCGCTTTCACGGATTCTCACTCCTAGAAATAAAGTAATCACAAAAGCTTTTAACTTCAAAATTTTTTAGCCTAATGTTAAAGATATTCAACAATAGAATTGAGCAAGCATTTTCTGTCAGGAGAACAATGTTCCTTGACAGAAAATACATGTAGAAAATACAAAATACACAAAACAAAATAAGCTTTTGGAAAACATCAAACACCTACTGACAGATTTTTAAGAAATTCAAATGACATAATAGAACCTTTAACTCCATCAAATTAAAATGTTTATTGTTCGACTTGATTGAAATAACTTTGTTAAATAACAATTTAGCAGAATACATCGCCAAAGCTTTATACAACAATCAGATTACAAGATTTGGAACCACCTATAAAATATTAACAGAGTGTAGAACACAGTTTTAGTCAGAAAATGTTCATCGACATGTCCAGAATCTGTGCTATCAAGCTAAATCACACAACAGCCTACCATTCACAGTGCTATGGAAAAACAGGAAGTTTTTATAGTTCACTCAAAACCACATTTAGAGCACATACAACATAGACTGTAAATGATACTTTATCAACTGTCCTCCTAAGATTAAGAAGTTCCATAAAAGAGGATACTAATTATACTATAGCAGAAATGAGCAACCTATAAACAATATAAATGCTAATGGACAACCTATAAAACTATCTGGTGAATTTTTCACGGAACTTTACATTCGTACAACACAAGAATCATTCGTAAATAATCTTAAAATACAAATGGAATTTCTAAGACCAAGAAAATCACAAAACTTCATAAAAAGTTTTCGTTCACAAGGACTTGAAAATATGCTCTCAAGTATTTCTTAAACTACAGAGTAGTCTGAGTAAAAAAGTCACTTGAACCACCTTATGAAAAGCCATTTTATTGGCTGAATGGATGCCAAATTATTTTACTATTAAAATAAAAAGAAAAAGAGTAAATAAGACATTTGATAAACTAAATAAAAGAAAAAAGCCTGTATCCTTGCAAATGACAAAATAGAATTGCCTTGTATAAAAGGGAAAACATTGAAAGTAAATTATGAAAACGCACTTCCTAAACTTTCTAGAGCTGGCAGTGATATTTAAAAACTGCACCGAAATCTCTTACTGTTGAAAAAATTAATTTTGTTAAATATCATATATATAATTTATTTTTACCAGTAATTTACTAACAGCTGTATTTTTAAACGTAACTTAGTTGCTAGTGGAGAGTGAGGCAGGAGTCAAAATGTGTCAAAACTCTAAAATATTTTAATATTAATTATTATTTTTAAACTAAATTTTAGTGAACTCAACAAAAATACCGTTTTCATAATTTCTATCAAGATGTTTAGCAACGTTGACAAAATAAGAAAGATTAAAAAAAAAAAAAAAAAAAAAAAAAAAAAAAAAAAATAGATTACTTATTTTATAATGCTTTAAATTTATTTTTATTAAACAAAATTTGGAAGAATATCAAAATTTAAAGTTAAATTTTATAATCTCACTACTAAATGAAAGCTCTTTTCTCACTATGCACAAAGAAATGTGGCTTATATGGAGGATTTTCAGAAGCTTATGTAAAGTAGTAATTTCAATGTCTCATCGCCCCAGCCGATGTATCAGCAAATTACTGAAACGTCACTTTCGTATATCAACGATATTTTTAAGATAACAATTCAAAATATGTGGCTTAAATGCATTTTTAAATTTTTTTTCTATCTGATATACAATATTAAATCGCAAAATATACATTTGCTAAGAGACTTAGAACGTGACAAATAAAGAAATAACTTAATATTTTTAGTATTTTTATATTTACTTAATATAATTTAATTCTGTTATTATGGACATTTAAATTTATTTTTGATCGTGTCTCAAGCAGCACATATGAGTTTTGAATATTAAAATATTAACGTTTAAATACTTTTTTAAATTTATTTTAAAAATATTTATGGGTAAAAAAGTACCCTACCCTTTGAACATTGCTAAATATTGTGAAGAAATGTTTATTCTTACCAACCTTAAAATTAAGATATCGTGGGACATTATTTTTCAAGATTATTAAACCTACCTTTCTGAAAATATTTTTTATTTATTTAATTTTGTAATGAACTTTAATGAGAAAAAGAATTTTTATGTAAAAACATAGTAAACATTATTAAAGAGTACAAGACAAAAAAAATCCTATATTTTGTAAATGGCTAGTAATTTACAAGTATGCCATTTATTTTATTTTTTCTTCTAGATCAATCAAAATGACGTGATAAAATAATCATAATTGTGAAAAATACCGTTAGCAGGTGCTTTAATTTGTCAATATACACTTTTCAAAAAGAATAAATTTATTACATAAATAATAAAGGATAGATTAAACAATCTGAAACTGAAAGTCATAGATTTATTAAAATATAACTAGTTGGCAGTGGCGTAGTGAAGGAGCTTATAAAGGTCTATCACGCACATACTCCGGCCACCGGTCAGAGAGGAGCACAAAATAGTTGCTAAGAGAAACTAAGTTTTCCAGAAAATTTCAAATTTATTTTGATAGAAATATTGATTTATTTAGGGGACTATATTTTAAATTTAATGATTATTGTTTTATCCTGAGAAATAAACAGTGAAACTTGGAAGAATCAAATATAAAAAATGAAAATTGGTAAAAAGCGAGAACCAAAAGAATTAGGAAACAATTGGAAGAGCTTGTTATATAAATGAAAATTTTCTTACTTTTATATTTTCGTATTAATAAATTTTCATGGTTTAGTTCTTTTTTATAAAAATTATGCTCTTTTAATCATGTTTTCGATTACCGTGTTTTGACCTGATATGATATTAATTATTTTTTAAGTTTCATAATTTGCTTAAGATTTGTAGTGCTACATCATTATTTTGAACTAGAAATCTTGTGAGCATATATACATGTACTTTTTCTAATTCAAAACTAATGTGCAGCTGTAAACACACACACACACACACACACACACACACACACACACA
>JAPDSC010117388.1:437840-485318 GCA_026290005.1 Latrodectus geometricus
TATATATATATATATATATATATATATATATATATATATATATGTATGTATGTATAAATGACGAAAATATCTGTCCTTTTTTATAAAATTTCTGAAATATTTTACTAGTCATTTCAACTTTTACCCATTCGCAAAACAAGTAGATTAATGTTTAATAAAATTAAGGTACTTTTTGAGAAAAACAGAAGTGAAATTCTTTTTAGATATCGAATAATTAAAAAAAATTTAAAAATTTAGTTTTGAATTAGAAAAAGTACATAATTACTTTAAAAACTCCTATTACATTTGAGTTGCCGATATTTCAGTTCGAGCAACTCCCATATAGACTTAACATTACGTGACATCACAGCTCGATTTTCGGCAACTCGGACTCATCTTCCAATGATATTTCAGATATTTTTTACAGCTGCACATTTGATATTTAATTATTATTTTGTTTTAGACTAGTTTTATGCGAAATAAAAATTATTGACGTCATGAGTTGACGAAAATGAAAAATTTTTTTTGTGCCGCAGCAACTGAAGCAATTCGTATCGCTAATAGATGGTATTGTCTTCTTTTCGCCAAGCGGCATATTACGCTTTCAAAATACCAGTTTGTTTTAATTCTTGATAAAGTTCTCTTTTTTTATTTTATTAAATTAACACAAAAGTTTAAAGAAATTATAAGATAAATCACTTAACATATAGCTTAATAATAATCCATATCAAAATTTAACCTGTAATCGTACAATATTGTAATCTAAATTGTCTTAAGTAGGAATTATAATTTATTTTGCTAATTAATTGTAGTTTTAATAATTCTATGTTGTTAACATTCTTAGAACTACTGTTGTATTTGCATCTGACTTGATACAAAAATTCATTTAAAAATTTTTAATGCTTGTTAAGAATTGATGGCTAGTAAATCTGATTTAGGTCAAAATGTTTTTCTCATTGTTTCTGGGTTTTTTTCCCTATCATACTGAGTGTAATACAATTTTATTGGATTAGCTAAAACATTCCATGTGTTAATTTTAAATGATGTGATTTTTGTTAAATTATTTATATATACTTTTAGTTTAATTTTTCATCTATTTCTCTACTAAACAATTTAAGAATTAGATTAATAGGAACAAAATGAAAGAGACAGATATTGAATGTTGAGCTGAACTATTAATTTATGGACTTTAAATTTATTAGACCTATAAATTATGGTACTAATTTAATATGTAATTATAGTACTAATTTGACGTAAATTATGGTCCTTATTTTTTAAACCATTTTACATATTTCAAAAACCATTAAAGTATCCAAATACTAATAGTATGACTGGTTAAGGATTATATTTAAAATATACTTTGAAAATTATTTCAGAAACATAAATCTAAAGCAAGCTCCTTCATTAGATTATTAAAACAACCAAGATTTTGTCTCTTTAGAAACCATTTTCAATTTTTTCTTTTCTTTCTCTTTGAATACATTTATTATAATAAAAGATGGAATAACCAGATACATGTCCTTTTACCTTCAACAAAGATAAGCTGTCATTATTTTAAACGTGACGTTTCAAAATATAAAATTGAGTAAAAGAATAGCAAGATGATGTAATGTAAGCAAATTTTGGCAACAAATTAAATTCCCAAATAAGAATTCATCATGAAATCTGGACACCTACTGAGTAAAATAGGGCAACCTTAAAAATGTTAGCCAGAAAAGCGATTTATTATTAAATCTTGTAAAACAGCTATTTTCTTACAGCAAACCTAATAGAAATCTCGAACATTTATTGGACGATGAGTCTGAGTTCCCGAAAATAGAACTGTGACGTCACGTATTGTTAAGTCTATGGGAATTGCCAAACTGAAATATTTGCAACTCTCCTCCAATTTTTCCTCAATAAATTGAAAGTTTGTTCCTAATAATGAATTTTTAATTCATGTTTTTATCTTGCATACTAAATATTTTTTGCAATATTACTTTATTTATTAGGAAAGAGCAGTGTGATGAAACAGTTTTAAAATGTTAGAGTTATTTTTTCATTTTACGAATTTTCGATTTTAAAAGCTATTGTATTGTTCCTTACAGGTTTGTGTAAACAAACATCTACTGTATTATATTGGTCAGCTCTCTTTTTACGTATATGAGATGTTTTTCATTTTAGTTTCAAATTATTTACCAAAATATTTGCATTGATGTTTATATATCTTGATTTATGGATCAATAATTCAGGGAGATTTCAAAAAAGTAAGCTCATGAGATACAACATATTTCATTTAGAGAATTCAGTAGGATTCACTGTATTCCATATGAGTCATAATTTTTTTAAAGGATATTTAAGTCAAGTTATATGTCTGTGAAAAACTATAATATAGATTAAACAAATAAAACTAATGCATTCGAAATAAAAATATAATATCTAAGAATATTGCTTCAGTTGAGAAATTCATTATTAGGACCTCTCTGGATGTAATTATTCTTCAGAATTTCAAAATAAAAATATTTTGAAGAAGTTTTAATGCACTGGATATTATTTGACATGATACTAATTTTTTTATAAGTGATTAATTCATCTTATTTAATAAGCAATATAGTGTTAACATTTTATATTTTTATTTATAAATGAAAAAATGCGAAATTTGAATAAAATTTAAAAAATCGCTTCCAAAATAAATCATTAGTGCCATTTGCTAAAAACTTATCTTGAAGATTATTTTTTTCTCCTTATAATATGCAACGTTCCCGGATTAGAATCTCAAACTATGTTAGAGGAAGTGATGAAATGAGAACTGAAGTGAAAACAAAGAAACTGCTACATGACGTCACAGCATTTATACTTTGACTTTATTCTTAATACTTTTTATGTACAATTGCGGGTTTATTATCTTTGTTTATAATTGTGACTGTTGAAAATTGCTCTTTCAATCACTTCTGTATTGTAATATGATTAATGAATCCAATGAAAATGGGCAAGGTCTAGAACAGCAGGTATTTATTACATGAGACATTTCAAAATTGTAACATTGCCTCATTCCTTGTGAAATTTAAAAATAAAAAAAATCCTTATTAACTTTTTAAGTTTTATTTTTTTTTTTATGTGTATGACAGTTCTCATAACTGGATCTCAGTTATTAATTTTTCATTAATTTACCAAATTTTTAGTCTTCCGATTCTTTTATTCAGGGAATGCTTCAAATGTTTCTATTTCATTTTGATTGTTTATGAAATTAATACAAACACTTAATATGTTTAAATACTGATTAGCTATCAAAACAATTATTAATATATATTATATTTTACTATTTTTGGTACACATTTATTTAGATGTGTTGTGTGATTGGGTAATTAGATCAAGAATAGTCATTGAAAGTCCCTCTAGATGGAGAATTGTATTATGTTCATTTTGAATTAGAGATTATTAGCATTTTAAAATATTGATTCCTTCAGAAGTTTTGACATTTGTTGATTTTCAAGAGTTAACCTTTTGGAAAGTGATATTTAACTATAGCTCTTTATTACATTGAAAAATGTGTATAAAATATTAGTTAAATTTTGATAAAATATATTTGTAGAAGTGATTTACTCTTATATTATTTATAATGTTGTCAAAGTTTATTATATTTATTTAAATTTAAGATAGTGAAGGTTTTGCATTCTGATGCTTATGCTATATTTCACTATATTACATGAATGTGTTATGAGTTAACTGAATTTTAACATGTATGAAAATACTTTATTCTGAAAGTTAATTTATAATAAGCTATTTTGTGTACATAGATGTTAATATAAATATTAATAAATTACTCAATTCTTTTAAAGTGAAATCTTTGTGACTAGTAAATAGATGAGCTTTTCTGTCTTGTGAAAGAATGGAAATCTGTTTTCACAAGGTTAAACCATTCTTGATATCAGTATCAGCAAACCTTTCATAGTATTTATAAAATGTAGGAAAGATTGACTCAAATTAATATCAACAGGAAAAGCCTGAACTACAGTAATTTCTGGTGTTTGTAGTTGGACAAAGCAAATAGAATATATTATCTGTTTTGCTTTCACTAGAAGTATTTCTAGGTTAAGAGAATAATTTAATTGTTAAAAAGTTGGAAATTTAAAATTTCTGACTTAGAAAACTTTTTCCATTTAATTTCATTGTTTTATTTTTCCCAAGAACAAAGCACCTTGTGGTATATGTATCTAATGAGTCTTTATTCCATTATATATTTTACTGAACAATTATTTAACATTTACATTTTAACTATGCTTAAGTAATAGATGTATAATCTGAAATGTATTTTAAATGTTATGAATATTTCAAGTTAAAATATTATCAAAATTAGTGTAATAATAAAAGTTAAGTAAAAACTTGATCTCATATTTTATTTATGAAAACTATAACACTTTTCCTATCAAGTATGTTGCAATATGAAATAAACTAAATGAGATTCAAATAAAAAAATTTTTTTTTTTTTTTTTTTTTGTAAAATGAGTTTACAGGTTAGTTTTATTTTATATTAAAAGGTTAACAAGTATGTAATGTAAAATTGCTTTTTTTCTTATAACTTTAAAACTGAAAATTTTTATGGTGAATGTTATGAGGCAAGAAAATTGAAAAAAAAAATATATAATTTGAATTATGTCAAAATTTGTCTTATGTTAGTTACATAATTCTCTTGATTGTGAAATCAATAAATAAGATAGTAAGCAAATGTGTTATACTGGGAATACCAACCTTTATACAAAAAGTTAAACTATTATAATTGATAGTTACCCTTTATGTGTAAAATCTAAATGGTTAGAACTGTTTTTCAGTTGAACAGTTCATAAAATTGATTCTTTTTCAGGCATTGTGTTTATGGTTTGGAATCTACTTTGAAATGTAGGTCTAGATTGAATTAGT
Source organism: Latrodectus geometricus (assembly GCA_026290005.1). Lineage (NCBI taxonomy): Eukaryota > Metazoa > Arthropoda > Arachnida > Araneae > Theridiidae > Latrodectus > Latrodectus geometricus. Next base: position 442,716 of record JAPDSC010117388.1, read on the forward strand.
TCTAATGTGTAAAAATGACCATAGAAGAACAAGTCTGTGCTTGTCAAAAACCTTTTGCAGTGTTAGTTATAGTAAAAATATTTTTAATTTTTATATGTTATAATGTATGCAAAAGTTATTAAATTTATTGACTTAAAGTAATATAAGCTGCCTTGTGTATAGCTTTAATTTTTGAAATTTTTTTGTTAGAAATTGAGTGGTATTGCATTTAAGTTTTACATCATTTAAAGAATTGATGTACTATTAAAGAATTGATACATTTTATTCATACTTACATAAGTTTTGTTATGTAATTAAAATTTCATATAATTACATTCATGTGATTGTTATAACTATTTAACAGCATACCCTTCTTTGCATTTGTGCCACAAAACCACCTAATGTAAATACTTCTTAGTGATGTTAATACCATTTGTAATTTTCTCACCTACAACCAAAATTATAGATATTTTAATTTCTTTATTACAAGAACTAACATGAATTAATTACTAAAAGATGAATCTTACCTAAATTTATCAGAATATGTAAAGAAAGCTATATAAAAAAGAAACCTATATAAGAAAACACAACCACTTATCATTTAATCCATGATTGTTTTGGTACTCAAGAATTTCTGAAATTCAATTGACTCTTAAAAAATAATGAATATTTCCTGAAATATAGGTGTTTTATATATTGTGTATGTATTTGGTTACTAAATATTATCAATTTCTAATTTTTCATTTCATTTAAAAATAAAATTTCTATTAATATAAAATCCTTAATATTGCAACTATTTTTCTATTAGAATTATCATTTTATAAACGAAAGCAATAATTTAAAAATTTTTGTAAAATTCTAATTTTTTATTTTAGTTATAAGAAAAATTTAAACAATTTGTTCAATTTTATTGAAGTAATAAATTATGTTGAAGATTAACATGGATTAATCAATCATTATATATAAAATTTTATATTCTCATATAAGGTCCTAAATTTAAAGCATTATTTCATAAACAAAAATTTTGAAATAAAAGCAGTGAAAAATGATTTGAACTAAAAATTATTGGTTAGTAATTTTTAATAGAAGTTAAATCAACTGCTGATAATAATTTAAGAATTAAATAAGAAAAGTATTTGTATTTTCTTATATCTGAATACTTTGCGGAAAAATTATTGATATGATATGTAAAAGTGTCTTAGTTTCTTAAATAAATACGTTATGTAATTTAATTGTATTTACTTTCATTTAAATGTGTCTAAATTACATATTTTTGTTTTTCTTTGACTATGTGCAATTCTAGTCACTTTTTTCCCTCTGTTTTTGCTATTGGTGTTAGGAATCGTTAGAGCTATGGTTTTTGATTCAACTGTTTGTTGATTCGATTGCCCTGTGAAGATGTATCTAGTGGTTGCGAATTCACTTTTTAACTACTAGTTCCAGTCTAGCTTTTGTGTTCAGATTGACAGTGAATAAAAGAATAAACCTTTATAAATTAATTTTTTGGCTGAATCAGATATTCATATTCTTTACCTGTCATTAAAGCTGATATTTTTTGTTTACTCTTAATTTTAGTTACAAAATGTAAAGACTTATTTTATTCTTAAGCAAAAATTTTACTGTAAATGTATGCTCCATGCATCAATATAAGGGATAAGAAAAATTGTAAGGTTTGAGATTTAATTCTTATGTATGAAGATAGAAGTTAATATATTTTCTAATATATAATCTGCAGTGGTGTATTATCCAGAAGACCTTTGTTCTAGTTAAAATGTAGCTTAATCCATGACAATTTTCCTAATGAATAGTCAAAAATATGAACTACAACAATGTATACATGATAATTTGGTGTCACATAAAATAAAAAGAAATATACTATATGGTTAAAAATATAATTAATTGTACAGAAAAAATTTATTATAAAATACATTTCATTGGATCTTATTTAGATCCATTTCATCTCAAAGTGTGATAAACTGGGGTGAAAGCACAAGATTAATCAACACTTGTAATTCCAAGAAGATTTTTGTAAAACTTATCGATATTTAGTTTTTAATAATTTTAAAACAAACTTAGACATTTTGAAAATAAAATGCTTATTTTATTAACAATTAGATGAAAGAGATAAATTGTATTTCCAAACTTCACATTTTTTTTCTTTTCTAAACGCCTATACTTTTTTTTTTACCTTTCTATATTAACATGTTTGTTGTCAATTTTTAGTTTACCTTCTCTATAGCTTTTAGTTAAAAATCTGCTATGAAGTTTGCTCTGTATAACTTATACCTGTTTGCTTCCACATGGCAATATATAAACTTGAATATTATCAGAAAACAACTTGTGTCATGACAAAATACAAAATGATAACCAATAGCATCTATAATGTCTTTCCAATTAATCATTTTTGAACATAACTAAACTAAACTGAATATAGCTTAAATGAGTTAACAGAGTTGTTGCTCTGTCTGATATTTATTTTATAAATCATGAACATTATTTCTTTCAAAACTTTATTTTAATCTTTTATGAAAGAGAAATGTTTTTATCAGATTATCTATATAGTATTTTTAATATTAGAAAAAAATGAAATTTCCATTGCAATATTTTGTTGTATAATAAATACATTGCATGTTTTTGTGTTCTTGAAAACTAATAAATATTAAGTTAAGGAAAATCAAAGGTAGAAGCTTTTTTTCATCGTCTAATGCATCTAAAATTGTCTCAAAATGTAATTCTACTTTAAAATAATTTTGTAGTTCCCATAGACTCAGTTTTCCATGAACAATAGTTTGAAAATGGGAAGTTTAAAAAATAAATTAGTTATGGCTTAGTGACATTGATATCACATTCAAAACAAGAGGTATCAGCAATATAATATCATCAAAGTATAAATAATAGTAAGCAAAAATCTATTTTATTCTATACCTTGTATGAGTGAAAAATATATTTATAGTTAAAGATAAACAGAAAAAAATTTTTATAATAGCAAAAGCTGTGCTTGGTTAAATTGATGGAACTTAAGATAAAAAAAATTTTTTTTTTCTTGAAATATTAGCTTTATTAAAGAACTGAAAAATTAGTGTTAATTACAAGATGAAATACAAAGTTTTGCTTTTAGTTTTAGGGAAAGATGGTGTTTATAATGTATTAAAAAAATTATTGAACTACAAAATGTGTCTTGATTATGCATGGTTATTGTGGTAATGGTTATTAAAAAAATATATGAAAATTGGAGGAAATTTTTTTTAAACTTTTTTAATAGCAATTATTAGAAAGATCATTCAAGCTGGAACATTATGTGAGTATTATTTATGCTTAAGATTATACTGTCAATTTTGTGTATAATTGGGAATTTATTTTATTTTTTAAGATCACAATAAATTATTAGAAAGAAATCATGGTTTATGTAAAAAAACTATAAATATATTCTATTGTTTGAAAACTAAACTTAGTGATACACAGCCCCCCCCCCCCATGAGGCCAAGGTCTATGGTCCTTATATCTATTTTCTTGACCTTGAGCTCTGGGTAAAAATCATGTACTGGTCAGGTAGTTACCCTAATGTGGAACTGTCAGTGTTTAGTTCCCAAACATGCATGGTACTCAGTTATATTGACCCACTGAAGGGATGAGTAAACCTTGCCCAGCTTAAGGATCAAACCTAAAGGAATTCTTATAGGCTCAAGTGTTGCTGATCTTCAACCCAGTGTCACAAACTTCATTCAGAATGAAATCAAAACATACACTGATTGCAAGTAGTTCACTTCTGAAGGTGGCACAGAAATCTGGTTTATGTATGTCAGCACATAGAAAATCTGTTTTTTGAAGTTTAATGTTGATGCAACTACCTACAAGAGTTTTAATTTTGTACCCATAAGTGAAAATCTTAAAGTCCTATTTAAGGATCTTTTTTTTATACTTTTCAATGTTAATTGCCTGAGAGGGTCTGGCCAAAATTCCTTTTTTATTGACAGGAAAAGAAAGGTTGGAGTTAAAGTGAACCTTCTGAAGTAATCTTCAATCAAGTTCAAACAAGAGAGAAGATCATGTGGCACAACTGGTTGCTTATGAAGTGATTTGATAAATCTGACAACTGCTCACCACACTGACAAGGTTGATTCATATAATTGTTGATTCATATTCTTAACACCCTATTGTTTTGAATATTGAAATGCAACAGGCATACATTTCAGGCAAATAACTATTGAAATGAAGAATTAAAAACCGTTTACATTTAAGTTATTAATGTTTTGACTAGCTTTGTTAAGTGAAAGCAGTGGTTTATAACTTTGAATAATCAGAATATGAGCCACATTTTTCTGTTATTTAATATTAGAGTTACTCATATTTAATTTTTAGTTGGAATGGATATGATTATCTTCACTGTATAGGTATTTTTAACTCTCCTGACCGCCTCATATGTTCCACAGGAGAAGCTATAAATTTTAGACTTTTTACCATTTGCCCATCTCTGAGAAACATCAACTCCCTTAGACTTGACAGCTATCATAGGAAGGCTATTTTGTACTGGGCTGCTAGAAGAAAAATGGCTGATAAGGCCAACTCCCTGACATAAGGGGAAAATATTTAATTTTTATACATTTGTGTATACTATTTGGATTAATAGTTTATATTATGTAGTGAGAGATTATACAATTTAGCTCCTAAAATAAATACATAATTTTATCATCCTGAATAACATTTATTAGTTTTTAAATCTGATAATTTTTTTTATATGTTCTTTTTTGCTATTTAACATAGATAATTTCGCAAAGTAAGAAAAATTAAAATTGCCTTTCTTTAATTCTTTCCAGATGGTATTATTTATATAAAATTTTGTTTTAATTATAAAAACACTTAATTTCCAATTGATCTCCAGATTATTATTTTATAGAAAATATTGAGAAGTGATAATTTTAAATAAAGTTTTAAAACATTTACGGTTTTATGAGCTTATATGCTTTACTTTTAAAAAATGAATTAATATAAATATTCTTATAAAAAATTTAATAATAAAATTTTTTATTTGTTACTTTTATAATAAAGGTTTTGTGTATATGTATTTATTTTACTTGCATTATTAGTGAATGGCTAAGCTTTAATCATTTAATTATAACTGAATAATAACAAATACTGATATATAACAAATTAAAGTAGTATATATAATTGACTTGAATTAAAAGTCTACACTAATGTGTAGTGTGATTAGAATTCAATATTTTAAATGCATTCAGTTTTTAGAAAATTTGACTATCTTTTATCTAGAATTTAATAAAATATGAATGATTTTGAAAATTATTATATCCAAACCTTAACTACAATGTATTTATATTTAAGTTTAAATCCATGTTTTGCAGAAAAGCAACTCAACTGAATAGCAAAACTTAATAAATTAAAATTATGTTTGACAAAAGTAATCAATAAAAAAAAGTACTTATAATCTTGAAAAAAAATAGAACCATTAATTGAGTTTTAGTTTACATCAAATATTATGTAAGAATTATACCCATTAGATTACTGGAAATTATGCATTTGTGAAACAGGTGAAATTTTATGTGTTAATTGTGATTGATCAATTGTTTGCAGCAACTCTTTAGAGTATGAGTGTTCTTTATTTTTTATTTTAGTGTCTTATTGTATCCAAAACATCAATAACTTGACAAATTAAACTTTTTTAGTATTTCTGTTTGAAATTATGTGTGATTTTTTAATCAAAAGTCTTATATAGAAGCTACCTTACAGATCCAAAATGCTTTGACTGTTTAACACAGGGATCAGTAACCCATTGAAACCAGAAGAGCTGAAAGTTTCATTTTATAAAATTTTCCAGTATTTTAAAGAGCCATAAAAAATTTTAGTTTCAATATTATAGTTTTTACTTACATATGTTTGATTTATGATTTAAAATAAAGGACTTTAAATATGGAAAAATACTTTGCCATTTTGACACAATTATAGATAGTTACATCAATGGGAGCATTGGCTTTCGAAAGTGTGATTAAATCTGATTTATAACTTGTTGCTTTAGATTTCTAACACGACTCTAGATAATCATTTGTTAATTGATTGCTTTTATTATATTCCTAAAGAAAACACTTGCTTCCACAAATAGGTTGACCCAAAGATTGTCAGTAGCTTCACATGCCAACTTTACCTCACTATAGCATTCTAGAAGACTATTCCTTGTACTGAATATAAGGGTACTTTGCAGAATTTCTTATAGAGCTGTCCTGTGCTCCGTGAAGTGCACGCATTTCTGAATCTTCAACACTTCCTACTTGCTCTTGAGCTCTGTGAACTTGCCACACCACAAGTTTCTAGTTTTCAAATCTAACAATTACATCTGAAGCAATCCAGCATCTATTGCAAATGCCTCAATGTTGATTTTATGTGTATTTGTGTTCAGAGGATTTATGATGAATGCTAAAGTACTTTTGTTTGTTTAGAATTTCGTGAATTTCAACAAATCCATCCTACATTTTTTTTTTTGCAGCTTGTCCTTTTTGGACCTTGCGCCACAAAACCCAACCCTACATTTTTTTAAAACTATGCTGATGTAAATTGTGTCAATATTTGCATTGATTTCATTGCAATATTGCTTCAGATTTTTATAACAAAGTAATTTATCACTCAATGTCTTCAACTTGTAATTTTTTAAACTAACTACTTCTTTAACCCCTTGACTTTGAAGAATCTTGTTTAAAATTTGCTTGTGTTGGGAACATAGTTTGTGCTTTCATTGTAAAGTTAGTTCATTCCCCCATAGCTGTTGTCAGGAGTACAAAAGCTTCTAATTCACAATGGGATGTTTATCTGCTTTTTCCTTAACCACCACAGTGTAGGTCATCTTGATGATTGATTTACAGTGGGGTTGTTCATCAGCCTGTGTCACTTGAAACAAATACATATTTGTAGTTTACTTTGTAAATGTACTGCTGAGAAAATTTTACTTCTCTTTTATGTGAATTTTTACCATACTCAATAAGAAATTATTTTTCAAATATTTTTAGTATTTTGACCTTCAAAATATAATTTTAATATTTAAATGTTTTAAAAACTTAATAGCAAGAAAACATTAAAAATAGAAAAAATGCATGACAGCAATTAAGATTGAAGATCATACTATTATTTATTCTGAATCTGATAATATTTTAACAATTCATTTGAATTGCATGTGATTGTTATATTATACTTTTTTTCTATTTATATTTTACTTATTAGCAAACAAAAGTAATTTGTGTTTATTCCTTAATTGTGAACTTGATATAATAAAAATGTTGATGTAACAAATTTAAAATTTTAAGAATTAAGGTATACATAAAATTTGAAATATTCAAAATATTTCTTTTTAAAAAGGACAAATTACTCTTTAAAATAGGTATAAGTTTTGAATTAACTGAGATTGTTTTAGCGTTATAAATAAATTTAGGGTTATAATACCTTATTCATTCTCAATTTTGCAAGGAATTTTTTGTAATTTTTTCTCATAGTAATACGTTAGAGATATTAGTAATATTAGATTATATATTTTATTAGTGCAATAATTAATCCTTGTAATCTTTTAAATTTTAATTACATAAAATATTTATTTTTAATAAAAGTTAGAATTATGGTAGTAGAGTAATCATTTTAATTCTTGACTTCATTTACTTCTTTTAAAAATCTTTTTTCATCAATTAAATTAAATAATAAGTTCATAACCATTATTACATGTAAAAACATTTATTGTAAATGGAATAAAAAATCTAAACAACAAGGGATATACATTTTGATTATGCATGCAATTCTTTTTCTTAGTTTGAATTAGATATGATTCTGAAAACAGACAGTATTTACTTATTTGAGACTAGCAAGCAGAAATTAACTTCTGAGAATGGGAATAAATGAAATAACATATTTGTACAAACAAAAATAGCTGAGTGACAATTCAACTTTCAAACACTTGCATATAATTATCTGAATAGGATTTATTAAAACTCACTTTTTATTATTATTATTATTTTTTTTTATTGATTGAGCATTTAGAATATTTCATTGGCAAGTGTTTGATTCAAACGGAATCCAGTCCATTATATTACTGTTATATACACTGCCAATTCAACTTTCCAGGAAACTTAAGTATGAGAAGTTCCCTGTGAAACTTGTACTGCTGCATGAACAATATGATGTTATGCAAAGTAGTAATGCTGTGGAATACATCATTTGTGAGGAACATAAAGATGGATGTCTCAGAACAAGTTGTCTATTTTCGCTGAGTGTCTGATATTAGAAATGTGGTATAGTGAAATTGTAACAATGGCCTCTAGACATCATTCTGTTTGGGTGGACACACAAGACCTCCATGTCTTTTCCCATGGAAATATTAATGCTCACACTATAGAGATAACACCGTGGAAGCTTATGTGTGTCCTAATGCCGGAGCAATAGGTGATGCTTTCGTGCTACAGGATAATAATGCGAGACCACATAGGGCTATTATCATGGGTGCTTATTTTGAGCAGGAAACAATTGAGTGTATGCTGTGACCAGATCATCATTGGGCCATAATCCAATCAAGCATGTTTGGCATAGGATGACATGGAGCCCTAATCATGTTTTCAACAACTTTGCAAGAGCAATGACTCACTTCCTACAAAATTAATAGAGCGCATAATTGAGAACATCACATATTGCTGTATGCTTCTCGGTAGGGGGAGGGGAGGTTTATATTCCATATTAAAGATACTTTACTTATGCCAAACTTTCACCTTGCATTTGTTCATTGTATACATATGCTAACTTTTATAACACCATAATTGTCTGGCGATTTGTTTTTATGCTATTTTCTACCTCCCTATTATATTATGTGTATAAATTTCTACCTCCCTATTATATTATGTGTATAAATTTCATTAAATTGCATGCATAACTTTTTACGTTATCATTTTTCTAATTTTTCTTAATTTATGATAACCAGTGTATTAAATCAAACAACAAAATATTAGGCTATTTAAAATGAAAAACTTAAAATTATTTATATATGTTTTTTTAATTTTACTTTAAATTTAGTTATTGAATCAAGGTTTATTTAAATTCATGTGTACTTTTAAACTGCTTTAGTTTCTTATACGAAAAATTCTTTTTTATTTTCTTTATTTTTATTCTGTTGAACTCTAGAAGTTTCTCAGTATTTATTTGCAAACCACAATTATTTCAGTAAAAAAAAAAAAAAAAAAAAAAAAAAAAAAAAAAAAAAAAACTAATTGAATGATGCTTGAGGCTGACCATGCCCTAGTGATAGGACACTGATCTTTGGACTATAAGGCCCAGAGATTGATCCCAGCCAGTGGGAAATGAATGTTGCACTTCTGTCAGAGTTGAAAGTTTTCTGGGATTCCTCCCACCAGCATATGAATCTGGTTCACTATATGAAATTAGTGTATGTTGGTTAGGGCATTTGTCCTCATTATCGGAATGCACATGGTTTCAAATTCCTACACAATCGAAGATCCATTATATTTGCTAACGGTGACTAGAGCATCCAACATCTTTAACGAGCTATAACCGCCTCCAAGTGAAATAATATTTTTGTGGGTGGCAAGTCATATATTGGGGGTCTGATTCTTGTTTATAAATTACAAAGACTTCCATTGACTGCTTCCATTTATTTGGTAGAACCTATCGTAGAACTAGACGCAGGGAAGCTTGTTGGTGCATCAACTATCTATGGAAAATCTTTTTAGAAGTCAATAGATAGTGGATATTAACAAGCCTTAAAGTAGTGTTAGGTTATTGACTATGAGATGTCAAAATTGAATGATGCTAAAATAAGTCACTTGTGAAATAGGGTGCACTTCTGTATTCACATGTTAGTTCTGTTTAATAAATAATATTCAGAATATTTTTTTCTAAGGTATCTACTTTTTAAAACTCAAGAATCATTCTTTCCATTTTAAAGAAAAAGTATTGGTCAGTTCAATTCTTTAATCTTCGCATTTCAGTAGATTCAGGTAAATTGTATGATAAAAAAATTTTTCCTTCAAAAATAAGATTTGTGGAACTTTATATTTAGCACAATACACAACTCTTAATCTTTTCTATTTTTCCCTATTGATTTTTTTTTTAATAAGGCAAAATTTGAACTTCAAAGTGTTGAATGTACTTAACTGGCTATTTTTATGGTAAAATACATTAAAATATATACTTCATAATATAAATCTAAAATTTAAAAGTCATCATAATTAATTGAAATTGCTATCATAGAAAAATTCGCTCTGGTGTGTATTTTATGAAGGAAAATGTCTTAGCCTATTTTGTATTGTTGTTTAAACTGCTATAATATGGATAATTTTTAATTTCCATTCTTTTAAATTATTTTGTTTAAACAGTGCTTAAAAATCTAATAGTGGGCTATCAATGCACGTGTTTACAAAGATCTCTAAAGTTTTGCAGTGCAGCTTTATTTATGGAATTCTTTCAAAGTAATTTCTTCCACATTTAGTACACTTCTTCATGCATCAAAACCAATTCTTAAACTAGCTTTGACAAGTTTCATTCAGTAGTGAGGCACTTGTTGTCCCAAGCCCTCGGAAGGTTCTTGTCAATATCAAATTGTTTTCCCTTTAGTTTTTTTTTCACATTCAGTAATAGTGCAGTGTCACAAGGAGCAAAATCCAAACTATATCATGGTGTTCAAGAACTTTCACTCTACTAGAGATCAATTACTTAGTGTAGGCTTTGTCTGGTGAGTTAGAGCGGTGTCATGGTGGGGCAAAAGAAGGTATGCAATTGCGATTTTGGGCACAAGTTTTTAATGGATTGTATGACTTTAAGCAGGCAGTGTTCAGTTTACCGCTTAGCCATGAGTGTTTATTACGTGTCTAAAATGACACTCTACAATTCCACTTGATTTAAGAAATGCAGCTATCAACTTTTTCTTAACAAACCAATATTTTCTGGCATATATGAGTGTGACCTCATCATCAAACACTCTAACTTTTTGAGCTTTGGTCGTCACATCATAATTGTGTAGACAAGTCTCATTGCCTGTCACAATCTGTTCACAGACTGAAATGGTCCCTTATCAAACATTTTTGGCATCTTTTGACTTCAAGTCACCTTTCCTTCGTCAGACTGTATGGCACACAGAGACAGTGATAAATAGTTATTGAGAATGGAGTGAATCGTGATGGCACATGAAGATGTAAGCTCTCCATCTGCTGGTATGCCATTTGTTGGTCTTTGTCAGCCATTTTCCTTACAGCAAAAACATTTTCTTCTGATACTGATGTTTGCAGCCTTCTTTCTCTCTTAGCATCCTTCAGAGTAAATTTTCCTCTTGAATTCTCTGTATCACCTGAATATTGTCATAAAATGTAGATAATCACTATTTAATGTAAGTGCATTTCTTATATGCACTGATCTTGCTTAAGCCATGCATAAAGTTATATCTGAAAATTGTTCTTCTCAATTCACAACCACAATGGCATAATTCCCCACAGTAAACTATCACTGCTAATGAATAACTGTGTCTACAGAGGTGTTGCTGGTGGTTACTATGCAAACTTGGACTGCTTGTTTGAATATGCTATAACCTGCAGCCTCCTAATTTTTTTGCTGAGTCATATTGCAAAACTTTTGTAGTACCCTTTGTACTTATTTATTATTTTTATTTTTTATATAATTATCAATTATAAAAATATATATTTTGCTTATTTATTGTTGATTTGATATCTGACCCAGATTTATGTTGCAAATTTTATTATTTCCAGTTTTAAATAGTTATAGTATTGAGTGACAATAGTTAAACACTTTTTGTTTTTTATAAAAATCAAAATTTTCAATAACTTTTGAAATTTACCAAGACCTTTGATTAAAATAATTGATATCCTAAATTTTCAGTAGTTGTCATTATTTTATGTTAATTTTGAACTTGTTTATGCGCATATTCAGATTAAGTTTTGGCCTTTTTAAACTCACAAAGAAAAATATGAAATAAATATGACAATATGATCGATCAATGAAATGATTTCATATAATTTTAAAATTGTAATTTTTGTTTTCATTGAAAAAGCTAGTAGCTAGACAGAACTCTGTTATCAGTTCTTCTCTTTCCGAGTTAGACTCCTACCAAATATTCAGTGGCAAAATCCTCTTTAAAGTGGTTCCAATCAAATTCACATTCATGTAGCATATAACTAAAATACAACAAACCATTCATTTATGATCAAACATTTTTATTGGTAAAAAGCTATTTTTAAAATTTGAACAATCCTAAACAAAATAAAATGCTTCTTCAGTGACCACTATTGTGAAACATAACATTTAAATTTCGCAAAATATGAGTAGTTTCATTTTTGAAAAATCTAGAATTAAGCAATTTAGCATTAATTAAATGAATTAGTTTAATAAATTATAGCAGTTAGTGATTTAAGTTTCACTAATATTTTAGAAATCACTTTTTCTGTATAAAAAAAAAGTCACTGACAAAAAGTGTATTTTTTCTCAGTGAAAATGGGTTTATCTTTTTTGTATGGATAAATGTTTGGCTATCATTACAATAAAATTTTCACTAACCCTCATAAAAATTTAAATTTATTTAAAAAAATCTTTTAATGTTTTAGCCAATTTATGTCAATAATAAAATACTGATTAATAGTTTTTTGTTATTAAATGTGAAAAATTAAAGTAAAAGTTATAATTTATTTTATTGTGCTAATTTCCTTGCATTTTGAGAATGAATCCTTTCAATGTTTTCCATTTGTAGTGTTTAATTAAAATTTTTACTAAAAATGTTTTATAAATTAACACTGCAACTGTCTTTGCTGTATATATAGCATATTCCTTAACTTATATTCCATATTCATAATTAATACCTTATTAACTTTTATTTTTGAAATTCAAATTATATTTTTAAATTATTCAATTTTTCTTCCTATAATTCTGCTTTAATTTTAAAGTAATTTACATGCAGTTCAATTCAAATGCAAATAAATGAGTTGATAAACTTTAATTTGTTTGTGTGATGGATTTTATTATCCTGCAAGAAGTACAGTGTACAAATACAAAATTTATAAATGCAAAATTAAAAAAAATTCTCAATATCTTTGCATATGCTGAGCTAATTGCTGAATGGTAAATGTTCTCTCATTCAGTTTAGCAGTTTGGGGGTTCAAATCCCATTTCAGGGTTGGATGTTTATGATAGCTCAGATTCCACTTTATGTAAACTGTAGGTCCTAGTCCATTATAGCCCTCATATGCAAAAAATGATCATTGAGTGACTAATCAGACCCTTTTCATATATTTTAAGTTTTCTGTCATGTAAATGTTCTGTTTTTGAAATTTTACTGTACTTTTTACAAGCATTCCTTTACTTTGTGTATTTATTAAAGGCATTCGATAAACTTTTTACTAATATTTTGAAAAAGGAAATAGAATATTTTTATAGCATTCATGTTAAAAATTAGATTTTTAAGAAACTAATTTTTGTATGTAATAATAGGAATGAAAAATTAACCTTGTTTTTAAAATATATTTATTAATTTTTGCTAAGAGTTTTTAAATAATGATGAAATGCTTATGAGCATATTGATCAATTCCTGTCAGAAATCTGATTCAGCTAACTTCAAAATCTTCAATTCTCATTCAGTCAATTGGTTTAATTTTTAGAGAATGTTAGCATGATGGGTCTTTTAATTCACTCACTAAAGAGTCACTTTGATTGCCTTTGGTATTACATTAATCACCTGACACAAAACAAGTTTTATACATTATTGATTTTATTCTTTGTATTTTAAATATTAATCCTTTCAGGATGCCTAGTGTGAACATGCACTTCCTGAAAATATTTCTCATGATTTGTTGGCTCCATTATGTATGACAGGATAATGAACTAAAGAGGATGAGTGAATATGGTTTCAGATAAACTGTGTTTGTTACTAGATGGCATTCTATGCTTATTATTATATTAATAAAGTCAAGATCTTAAAATTGTATTTAATTGTTGGATTTTGTCCTTCAGTTTTTCTCATATACTACCTTTTTTTAGATATTTTATTCATTGCATGTGAAAGTGGGGATGCATTGTGTTTTAAAAACATAATTCCACTTTTCATGTGACTTCTCATCATGTGTTGTATTCTCATTTAGGATAGCTTTTCAAATAGTTCTTATGTTAGCTTATCAAATAGTTATTTTATTTTCATTACTATAGATCTTTTAGGGTTTTCCTGCCTATTTGTTACAGTTTAAACAACTTTTAAATATACATTGCATGCTTTTTTTCTTAGTTATAAAAGCATTGACACCAAATTATTTTAAGGATTACTTTTCCAAAGATGAGTATACTTGTATAATATTAATCATCAAACGCAAATGATATATCATAAAATTTTTTAAGACTAAACTAAAAAATTTCTTGAAATATTCCAGTTTTAGTTATCTTAAAATTTATTATTTTGCCTTAGAATAAAATTAATTTTTGTTTATTTATTTATGTTTGACAAATGTTCATTTGATATTTTTTCTATTTCAGTTTGCTGGTCTAGACTTTTCTTCCACTCGAATCAGTGGAACCAAAACTTCTGGTAAGAAATGTTCAGGTTTCTCATGACTTTCTGGTTGTAATATTTTATTATCTGCTTTATGTTAGAATGTGAGTTTTCTGTTATTATTTAAAATCCATTTCCATTATTTTACATTGGTGCATTTTGTCCATTTTTGGACCTTGCGCCCTAAAACCTAACCAACCATTATTTTACAATTTTTAATGGTGTAAAGCAGTGATTCTCAACCTGTGGGGCGCGACCCCCTAGGGGGGCGCGAGCACACTAATGGTGGGGCGCGATCATATCCAAGAGAAAATGTTATTTAAAAAAATTGATTAAGTGACTGAAAGGAAAGAGCACACACACACATACAAAACAAAATACATTTCGACATATTTAATAATTAACTTATTAAATTAAAACAATTTACTAAATTAAAACAAATTTAATAATTATTAGTGACTTCCTTGGGCCTGTCTTTGAGAGCAAAGTTTTTCGAAGGAGGGTTTAATATTAGAAATAGACACTCTCAGTTCTTTTTCTATATTTAGCTGAGATCTATATTTTGTCTTCAAAGAAACCACCACAGAAAATCCAGTTTCACAAAGGTAAGATGTTGAAAATGGTAGTAGAATGCGAAATGCCCTTGTTTTTAGTGCAGAAAACTCATCATCCACTCCTGCCCAAAATTCAAAGAGTGATTTATTACTAAATTGTCTTTTGGTTTCGCCGCTTGCCGTGAAGTCTATGAAGGTTTCTTCCTCTTCGATTGAGAGTCCTTCGGGGGTATTTTGAAATGGATCCCTCACCCACTTGTAACTTGATATCAGTTTGTCTTCAGCAAGAAAGTACTTTTTAAAATTCTTTGCTAGCATTGCTAAATGATTTTCAATGGTTACAAAAACAACTTTTACATGCCTTGTTCTTCAGCCTTGTAAGTTTTAATACAATCATTCAAATTTGCAAACATTGTTAAGTTTTCTTGCTTTAAATTTCTGCTCCACAATTCCAATTTCCTACAAAAAGCATTAACTTTATCACTCGTATCAATATATATGTGTATTTGCTCCGTGCTGTTGAAGATTCGAGTTATTTAATTTCTCGAATATGTCGACCATGTAGCTCAATTTCAACACAAATAAACTATCGCGAAAATTCTCAGCTTCCGGTCTGTTTTCCTCTTCTAGGAAAACGGCGATTTCTTCTCTTAATTCATAAACACGTTGCAAAAATTTCCCTCGTGATAACCATCTTGCCTCGCAATAAAATAGTGACACTGAATGTACTGTACCCAAATAAACACTGAATGTACTGCACCCATGTCTTTAAAAGTGCGTAAAAGATTCTTGATTTCAGGTGTCTCATTTTTATATAATTTACTACGGTTACAACCGTAGTTAACACAATATTCAAACCAGGACTCATTTCTTTGGAAGCCAAAGCTTCTCTGTGGATCATGCAATGTGTCCAGACGCACTGTGGCGATTTTTGTTTCACAAGTGCTTGAATACTTTGGAATCTTCCTGACATAAAACGAGCACCATCTGTGCATATTCCGATGCAATTTTTCCATTCTATGTTTGCCTCGTTCATAAAATCATTTAAGATAGCAAATAAAGCGAGTGCTGTTGCTTTGAGTTCTATTGGTTTACAGAAAAGTAATTCTTCTACTACTGACTCACCACAAAATCTAACATAGGCAATGAAATAAGCATCTTTATTACTATCTGTTGCCTCATCGAGTTGTATTGAAAACAATTTGTAACTCAACTTCGACAAAAGCTGACACTCTACATCTTCAGCTATATCTGCAATTCGACGGGCAACATTATCATTTGAAAGAGGTATAGACTGCATTTGTTTTGCAAAATTATCTCCAAACATAATTTCTACAATATCAATCGCGGCTGGCAAAATAAGCTTTTCACCAATGGTGTGAGGCTTTTTACATCTGACTATTTTATGTGAAACTTTGTAAGAGGCAATTAAAGCTTTTTCATTCACAGACAAAGTTTTTTTAAACAATGATTTTTGCTTTTTCATATGATTTTAATTTTAATTCGAAGAATTCTCTGGGTTTGTTTACGAACTCATTATGAAGCATTTCCAAATGTCGTTTAAGTTTATTAGGTTTCATGCTGTCTGCCACCAACATTTTTGAGCAAATGATACACAGGGGCCTTTCTTCTTCATTTACTTCAGTACTAGTGAACCCAAAATTTAAGTATTCTTGAGAATATTTTCTTGATTTTATTTTCGGAACCACGCTTATCTGTGTACTTGTTGATGCTTGTCTATCGTCTAATGCTCGCTTACGCCTGCTTAGAAATTTATCCATGATTCTGCATAAGTCTGCTGGCGTGAATATTTAATACGGTGAATTGCAATTACACGAAAATATATATAATATACACATTCAGAATATATTCAATAGCGATAGAAGGATCGACTCGAATGAGATAGTCTGGAATTGAAATTGGCGTCGTAGAACTTTCTCCTTCTCCCTATGAGAAAACATTTGTTCACATCTGCGCACGCTGCTAGCTTAATTTTTTGCTGACCAGACAAATTCCAGACAACTCCAAACTTCTCGCGAAACCGTGAAATGCCGAGACATAGCGGGACGCAAGAGCAATAAAAAAGCATAGGATTCTTGTTTTTTCAATGCTGAGGATCGGTGTTGCAAAATGTCAATAAATTTTGGTATTCTTGGTAATTTGTAAAGTTTAAAATTAAGGTTGTAGTGTAAGTTTAGCGCCAAAATACTCAAAACACATTATTATTGTATATATTTTTTTGTATGCGGTGGGGAGGGGGGGGGGCGCGATGAAAATTATGATTGAAAATTGGGCCGTGAATACTAAAAGGTTGAGAAACACTGGTGTAAAGTATTAAGTAAAGTTTTCCTAATGCTTTAATAACTTTTTAACATACTAATTGGATGAGAATGCAACAGTAGAAGAGCTATTTCTTAAAAAAACTTGGCACTGATTTTATTATGTATCTAAAATGTCCAATAAGTTTGGCATTAAATTTGCAATATGTTGGTGTGTTGCCAAAATATTCAACTGGTGTCATTGTTTGGGAAAAGATAAAGCAATCCCTTTTGATGAAATGGTAGTTGAACATGCAGCTTTTTAATTTATTTTACTCTAATATTGTAAGAAACTGATATCAGGCATAATTTCTTTAGTACTCCGAATTTAGTAAATCAAATGAATTGCTGTGTATCAACTATGTCGGTGCAATTAAGCTGTTGTGTCCTCATAACTTGAAGATAATGATTATCAATACTACTCAATTGTGTTTAAGTTTGAGCTGTAGTCCAAGTTTGAAGCTCTGTTCAATAAATTGTGTGAATGTGAAAGAGTCTGTGCTATTTGATCTTACAAAAAAATATTCTATTATAGTTTTTGTAATAGATCTTGCAAGGATCCTAAACTTAGGTCCTACATATTTTTCTGATGTTCATGAGTTATTGGATATAAAAGCTGGAGAGTGAAATGAAGAGAAAGGCGTTAAGTCAATTCTTCACAATATGCACAAATAATGCTGAAACAGCTTTGGATAATGAAGATACTGCATTAAATGAACTCTGTTCCCCCCCAAACAGTTACTATATAAATTCCTTCGCCTGGAAACAGTGCAAGATATAATTTCTGTAGCTCTTTTAGGTAATGAAATCAAGGAGATAGAATATGAAGAAAAATTTTTAAAGTGAAACCATACCCAGATAGATTTTCAGTTGTCTTGTCAAAATTTGAAACAAAAATTTGTAAGGATTCTTCTGCATCAAAAGCCTACTCAACAGGAGAAAAATGTAAATTTAAGCTACCCTATTTGAAATTGAAAAGATTTTCAGATGAGCTGAAGGATTACCTAGCCTTTTGGTGGCAATTTTCGAAAATTCTTAATGATAATATTCCTGAAGAATATAAATTTCAGTATTTACTACAAAATGTTAAACCCAAATCCAAAGCTGATAGACTAGTAGAAAATTATCCATCCTCTCAGAAAAACTATACCAGAGTTATTCTTCAACTAAAAGAAAGGTAAAAAAAATTTCCTTGTTCAAATTTATGTTCGGAACTTTCTAAGCCTGTTGATGAAAAATGCAGTTGGTAAAGGAAAAGTTGATTTATATGAACTGTGTGATTTACTCAAAAGCAAGCTGATGACGTTGGAGAGTTTGAAAAGAATGGAGGGAAAATTCAACGGTTTCTTGGAACCGCTTGTTGAGTCCTACCTGCCTGAACAAGTATTGTGAATTTGAGAAAGGAATATCAAGACAGATTAATCATCCCATTGCAATGAAATAGGTGCAATAATTCGTTCCCTAGAGTAATCAATGAATTTCTTAAGAGTAGGGGTGCAAAGTGAGGAAATGATTTTTCTCACCCGATTGGGAATTGGAGTGCTGCAAAGGAAAATACTAGATCATGATACTGATGCACCATCTTTGGTGACAAACACTGTTTTGGTTAATGCCTGAAGAGTAATAAATTGGAAGTCAGCCAAAATTAAGTGTATATTTTGTTCAAAAGCAAATCATGTTAGTTCTGAATGTTTTTTAGCTCAGAAAATGTCCTTAAATGATAGGACAAATATTCTTATGAAAAAACGAGCTTGTTTTAAAGGAAAGCATTCAACCTTATTTTGTTGTAATAAAATGTTATTTTCCTGGTGATAAATTTTATCACATTTTGTTATTTCCTAAAAAAAGAGGGCAGTTATATAAGGAATAAGAAGTCTAATAATAATATTGCTAATATAAGTAATACTCTTTTTAATCAGAAGAAAAAATGTATATTTGCAAATTTTTGTACTAAAAGTTTGTAATAAAGTGCTGGTTTTGCACTGCCTTCTAGATAGTGGTAGTAAAATTTACAAGGGCAGTTAAAAATTTACATAGTAATTACAAAGGCAGTTGAAAAATTGCCATTACAATCTATACCATATTGTAATTGCAATTGTATAGATTGTAATCTATGGTTCAAAGTTTGTTTGGGAGGAGGGTAATAGTTCCCAAGGAATATTCTCTTTAAGAAATGCAAATAATTAATTTTAAAAAGTGCTTATTCTTGCAATATACAGGTTCTTTCTAAAATCAAAGTATGTTCTATTTTGTCTAAAATTAAAAATAAATCAGTAATAGCAGAGCTGAAAGAAAGTTTTTGAAGTACTTGAAATTTGCTCATCTCATTATGATATCGATCTTTTATTGGGAGCTTATACTTTAGGGACAATCTTAACAGGTGTAAATATTGTACTTAAATGCCCTTTAATGACTGTTGAAACTAAGCTAGGATATATTCTAAAGGATAAAATTAAAGAAAGTTTCAGAAAAATATTGCAATGTCTATGTTTGCTATTAACCACTGATTTAGATAATTGTTAGTATGGTGTCCACACAACTGTCATGATTCTTTACCTCTAGAAATGGATAAGTTTAATAAATGGTTCAATGATACTCTTTTGTAAGAGGGCCTAAAAATTCCCAGATATTGTGAAGCCAATTCTGCATCACATATAAATGTTTTCGTAGATACTTCCAAAATTGCTTATGCTGCTTGCATTTTCTTTAGTTCTAAAACTCCATTTGGAATTAGATTGCGTCTACTTAGAGCAAAGTCTAGAGTAGCACCTACCAATTTTGTGTCAATACCAAAGTTAGAACTCTTGGCTTGTTGTGTGGGAGCCAGATTCGCTAAATAAATTTAAAAAAAACATTGTAAACATGTCTGATTTGACAATTACCATTTAGGTGGATTCCATGGTTGCTTTATATTGGATAAAACATTATGGAGAATGGTCAGTTTTTGTTGCGCATAGAGTAAGAGAAATTACTTCGCATGAAAACTAGAGACTTGTTTCAGGTAACATGAACTCGGCAGATATTCTTTCTCCTGGTTGCTCTCCAAAATATTTGTTGTATTCAAGATGGTTTGATGGTCCAGCTTGGTTACTTGTGGACCTAACAACTGAGATAAATTAGTAAAGAGAGTTGATGCTGAAAAGAGAAATGTTAAATTATGCAACATTAATGTAAATAATGGAGAAGATCTTTGGTTTTCAAATTCCCTCTATTATCAGGTTGATTGCATGAATTAAGAGTTTTCATGATAATTGTTGCAAGTATCCTGAAAACAGTGTTTCAGGAAGTCATTTGTGTTCTGAAATTTGAAATGCTGAAAAGGTCCTCATTTGTGCAATACAAATAAAATTCTTCCTCGATATGAATTGCATTCCAGTTGTTAATGTATTTATGGATGATGAGAGATGACTGTGTTAAAACTAGAATGATTGAGTGTAAAGATGATTGTTTTTTTATTACATATCCTTCCAGAAAATTTGTTAAGGGCAATAGGTTTTTTAAATTTTATTTAATTTAACATTTTATATTTGTATAAATATATTTACATATTTATTTTTCCTTTTGTTAATTTTTATATACAAATTGATTTTAAAAATATTTTATATAAAAATTTTTTTTGTTTCTTGAAAGATTTTAATGTTTGGGTTAAAAAAAATAAGTGCAAAATAAAATTTTATTCTTGCCGCAGCTTGTCCATTTTTGAACCTTGTGCCATAAAACCCAACCAACCAATCCAGGAAATTTGTACCTTAACTATTAGGTTAATGAAATATTTGCATAATAAAAATTGTCATGCTGGTACTCAAATACTTCTTTCAATAATTAGAGAAATTTTGGATTCTGAAAGGCAGGAAAACTTTTAGAAATGTAGTTCAAAAATGTGTGAGATATCAAAGGTATAGTGTAAAACCAGCTGTTACTGAATTGGCTCTACCTTCCTACCGGGTTGGGGAGATTAATGTTTTTGAGGTATTAGGCATTGATCTGGCTGGACCCCTTTCTTCAGAATAGTGTAAAAAGCTTGGATTGTTTCATGCACCTTTGCAGTCTTCTGAGCAGTGCACTACTGCAGCTCACAACTTCGTTGTCAACAGAGAATTTTCTTCTTTCATTTAGATGCATCACTGCATGAAAAGGAAGACCAAATATAGTGTATACGGATAATGGTATTAACTTTAGGAATACATTCACTGAATTCAAAAATCTGGATTGGGAGAAGATAGAACAAGATATTGAAATTCAGTGTAAAAAATGGAAGTATATCCCACCCAAAGGGGCATAATGGAGCAATGTTTTCAGCGAAAAACTACTCATCTTTTGACGCCACTGACTTAAGACTTGAGTATTTTGGCCAAATTTCAAAAACAAATGAAATTTTGATCAAAACTTCTGAAAGATCTTAAGAATAGATTCCAGAAAGAATATTTAAATTTATTTGTATAAAAAAACATCCTTTATCATCTATTGGCCTTTAGCAAGAGTATTAGAATTGATCCCAGGTAGAGATGGTGAAGTTTGTATTTTAAGACTTAAATGTTATAACTCAATACTAATCCGTCCTCTGCTGAGAATATTCCCAATAGAATACAATCTGCAAAGATTACTGTAACTACTTCTATGTTATCCCTTCTGATGAGACAATAACAGCAGCTACCTCATCTGATGTGAAAAGCTGCAGCTGTCATTTCTGATAAGCCAATTGATCCGATTGCTATTTCTAAGGCTGATGATTCCTAGTACTTCTACTGAAGGCATCATCGAGATGATGAAATTTGAACGAAAAAGGAAACCACCAAAAAGTCTTAACTTACTGAATGGGATTTAATTTTTTGAGTGAGGAAATATTAAAAAATGGTTGGAAGGATGTCCCATCGTTATGACTTGATGATGCTGAATACCAAAACAACTCAGCTTTGTTTAAGTTTGAAGCTGTGTTCTATAAATTATATGACTGTGAAGAATTATAATTATAGAATATAAATTGTATGACTGTGTTATTTCATCTTAACTAAACAATTTTCCGCTATAGCTTTTATAATAGAAGCTGTAAGGATCCTGAATTAAGTTCCAACATAAGCATTCAAAGAGAGATTCTTTTAAAAAAGATAAAAAAGGAGAAAAAAATTATTCCATTTAAGGTTATTATGCATGACAGCATGAGGCTTGTATATTATGTAGGAAAATGGTTAAAAGACTTGATGTAACTGTGCATTTGGCACAATTTCCAATTTTCACATCAAGTGCTGCACAGTTTTCTTGCTTAACCCTTTGACGCGCGCAACATTTTTTTTAAAAATTTTAAGCAAAATAACTCTAAAAATTAAATGTTATGACCCCACAGACAAATAATATATGAATTAAAAAAAATCTACATCTCCCCATTCATCTGTGGGTGGTGGTCGCAAGGCGCAACCAGCGCGCGTCTAGGACCTTGAAACTTACTGAGTTAGTAGGAGAAAAAAACTTACCTTGTTTCGTGCGCGCTTTCAATAAATGATGATTATTGCAATCTTCTTAGATTATTTGTATTTAAAATGCAGTATATCACATTTTTTACAATATTTTACAAAGTAAAGAGTAGGAAAAATGAAAAATTAAACATTTATATATTTTTGTTGCTATGAAAACACGTCGATACTAAATTTAGAATCCTCATTTAGCACAGTTAAAATATATTGCTATTAATTATTTTAAATTTAAATAAAACTTTTACGTAAATACTATTTTCGATAAAAAATATATATATATTTACATTGAATTTAAAACACACAAAATACAACTAAATAAAAATTTTTAGCCTGAGAGCAAACGCAACATTCAAAGCAAAGAAAAATCTGAAACTGAAAAGTCTTTCTGAAAGAGAAATAGCGAAAGCACGTGTTCACTGGGGATATAACGTGCACATGTTGTTTACAAGTAAAATGACCCTATGTTTCAAATCCCCCTCTCCCACATTCCTAAACACTCTGTTTCCCACACATAATAAATACTCCGTCCTTTGACAGCCAGTGAGCGCCGGCCGTGTTTACATAGTCTGCTCTTCACGTAAGTCATGTGTTCTAGCTGCGCGGTGGTTGCGCGGTGCAACCACCAGGAATTTCCCTCAAAAAAGGAGAGTTTTTTACGTATCTAGTTCAAATTACTGCTGCATTTATATTGTTTATGGCAGACATGACGATATAGGAAGGAAAAATTTCTGATATTTATCATTATTTATATTTAAAAAGTAGGTTAATTTGTGTTGTTAAAAATGAACGTTAAATAACGCCATAATCGAAGGATTCTGAAATGAAATTGTTTGGTGCTGCCATCTGCTAGTGTTATTTGAAAGTAAAAGATAATAAATCTATAAAATTTAAGTGAAAAATCGTGAAAAGGAATTAAGAAAAAAATTTGAAAATTGGTGGTTTCACGGCGCGACCACCACGCGTTAAAGGGTTAACTAAATTACATCACTACACCCAATACCCTGTTACCAAACACTGATCCCATTCAAACTTCAACTTTGCAGTTGCATGCTATTTTCTGTTCCAAATATTTCATTATTTGGAACTCACTACAGAAGTATTAAAATGATAATAACTAGAAACTAATTTCACAAAGATTGCATACTAAAAAAACAAATATAAATTAAGTATCACACAATTTACAATGGTTGACAACTGGGCAATAAAGCTAAATCTGCAACATAATTAAAATGTATTTTTATAAAATTTGAATTTTAATTAACCAGGGTTATACCATACTGAATAAGTCTAAATACAAATATATGAAATATTTATAAACAATACTTTATATATTACATTTTGAAATAACTCACCTAATCATTGATAACAGAATCATTGGATCAGATCAGACAATAGACAAATTTTTAGCCCACAAAAATTATGTTACAATATTCTGAGAATGATTACCAGGCTATATATACTCTACAAGGAAAATAATAATTCAAACGAAAATGAAAACAATATGAAAATGAGTTTATTTTATAAAATTTTAAAATAAATTCTCATACTTAAAAAAATTCACTGTAAATTAATCTTCAAAAACTTAACGTTAAAAAATATTTAAAAATAAAAAAAAAAAAAAAAAACTTAGATTGTAATCAAATAAAACCAAATTACTAATGAAATGCTTCAAGGGTTACTAGCACACAACAAATTTCGTGCATGAACATGTCCAGTCAATATCAACAGTTGGGACACTTTTCAAACTGTAAATAATTGCACGTATTGCAAAGTAGCAGTTTTAAAATAATATAAATTAATGGAAATAATAACATTTAAAATAATTATTTCACTTGCTTAACTTAAAATAATTTTTCTATATCTTAAAATGTTAAAATTTTTGTAAATTAAATTTTATTTTCTTATTTTTTATATTTTCATTTGCTTAACTGTAAAAATTGTTATTGTATATTTAACTATAACTGTTTTACTTTGAAATAGAGAGTGAAAAAATTAGCTAGAGTTTGGGCGATTTTTGTCTTACGTACATGATACATCATAAAATACACAGAATATAAATTTTACTTTAATTTTACTCAACTGGAATGTAAACAAAAACTATGAGAATGTTTTTATATCTTAATATCGCAGCATAAAAAGATTGGAGTAAATAACATGATAGAGAATGTTAGCTGCCTATCACAAGCAGCAATATTTGGTGACCCAGTTTTTAAATATTTTTATTTGTTTCTCTATCAAAAATGCGAAGAACTTTTTTAAAGGACAACTCCTAGCATGAATTCTGCTGTAGATAAAGCTAATAAAGTTAGCATAAGAATCCCACTGTTCTGAATTGAAAAACCTGAGATATGGTTTGCTACTATAGAAACTCAATTCAATATTGCTGGAAGTACATGTGATGACACAAAATTAAATTATTTAATTGCACAGCTGAAGCCTAAATTCCTTAAAAACATCTGGGATATAATGAAAAATGATGCTTCAAATAAATATGCAGCCTCCAAAGAAAGACTTAAAAGCACTTTTAAAGAAAGTGAAAATAAATGAATTAAACGACTCCTGAAGAGATTAGAACTTGGCGATTTGAAACCAAGCTAACTCTTATTGGGAAAACTACCTGACTCAGTAAAAAACATCGTTGTTAGTGATGTAGACTTAGGAAAGTTAGCCAAAATGGCTGACAAAATTGTCAAAATGAATCCACACATGGAACTGGCCAAAGTAAACACATGTTTCCAGCTTTGCTGCTCTATTTTACAAGATATCCAATTTGGAAAAGCAGATAGCATGTTTAAGAATACGACAGCAATCGTGTAGTCGTACTCATAACTACTGTACTGACAGATGTAGAAATCAGTCTAAGAAACCCTACAAACCCAATGGTTAATAACTTTGTTATTACCATTTTACATTTGATAAAAACTGTCTGCCAGAAAAATGTAAACAACCTTGTAGCCGGGATCAGACAGAAAACTCTTCACTGCAGTAGACTTAGCTGTGAGTCCTGCTGCAACAAAAATAGATCACCACAATTACCAATTGTTTGTGATAAAAAGACTTGTTGGTTTCTTAGTTGAGAGTGGGGCTGATATTTCATTAATTCCAGTAATATCCAAGAAAAAGCAATGCTCATATGTCTTATATGCTGCTACTAGTACTGAAATTCCAACATTTGGTGTTAAAACATTGACATTAGATTTAGGGTTAAGACGTCCATTTTAGTGGCCTTTTATAGTAGCTAATGTGAGTAAAGGCATTATTGGTGCTGATTTTTTACATAAGTTCCATTTAGTCATTGGTATTCATAAACAAAAACTAATTGATGACATTACTTCATTGTCAATTAAAAGTGAAGTTTTGGCAAATTCTGAAGAGTGTCGAATTAGCACATTTGATCATGTATCTCAATTCAGTGATTTATTGCACTGACATCTTGATATCACCAAATCAAATATTTTAAATAAATCGATTAAACATGATGTTAAGCATTATATCCAGGTCAACCAGTACATTCTAGAGTTCAACTGCATCCTGAAAAACTTGCAGTAGCTAAACAAGAATTCCAATTTATGCTGGATAATGACATCATTCAACCTTTCAATTCACAGTGGGCTAGTCTGCTACATTTAGTTAACAAAAAGGATAGTACTGTAAGAGCTTGTGGTGATTATAGATATCTTAATGAACAAACAATACCAGACGGATATCCCATAACCAGAATAGATTTTCATCTGATTTTACAAAATAAAGTTATATTCTTTAAAATAGATCTTATGAAAGCTTACTAACCAAATTCATATAGCGGAAGAAAAGCCAAAAAACTATCATAATAACTCCTTTTGGTTTGTATGAGTTTAATGTCATTAGCTTTGGACTTTGCAATGCTCTGGCTACATTTCAAAGATTTATAAATGAAGTTTTTTGTGGCTTAGATTTCCTTTTCCCCTATTTGAATGATGTATTATCTTCATGCTCAGAAGCTACACATAAAAAGCATCTAAAAATGGTGTTTGAAAGGTTAAATAATTATGGCCTTTGCATCAATGTATCAAAATCCATAATGGGTGTTAACCAAATTGAATTTTTGGGATATCTTCTCAGTGAAAGGTTCATTACCTCTTCCTGTTAAATTGCCAGAGACTATGCATGATTTACGTACCTTCCTTAGTATGGTGAACTTTTATCGACACTATTTAAAAGTTTGCTCCAAAGATTCAAGTTCTACTCCATGACATGTTAAAAGTTGCAAAGAAAAAAAGGAGAAAAATTCTTTGGACTCGTGCAAGTATTCAGCAATTTGAAAAAGGAAAAACTGATCAGGCCTAATGCTGCTATTTTATGTTTCCCTAAACCTGCGCTCCCATTTTCTTTATCTGCAGATACTGACTGGGTGATAGTTTCAGTGCTACAACAGTTTGAAAATGACATGTAGAAACCTATTGGATTCTATTAAAAAAAAAAAGCTTAATGATACTAAAAAAGCGTATAGCCTGTATGACCGTGAGTTATTGGGCATCTAACTTTCCATCTAACATTTTAATTATAAATTGGAAGGTAGGAAATTTACAGTTTGGGCAAATCATTAATATTTTAAGCAAAAAAATGAGAAAGGTTCTCCAAGACAGATGTGTCAACTCTAATACATTTCTCAATTTACTACAGATATTCAGCACATCCTTGGAAAAGATAATATAGTGGCTGACATCTTGTTGAGAATTGAAATATTGATTGTTATCGATTATGAGTAAATGGCTCAGGAGCAAAAGTATGACGCAAAATTTAAACAGTTGTGTTCCAGTGACTCATCTTTGAATTTTAAACCTTCTATACTAGCATCTGGAAATACTGAGGTGTGATATCTTCCACAGCAAAATTCTCCCATATATCCCTGTTAAGTTTAGATAAAAAATATTTGATTAAATTTATGGCTTTTTGCACGCATGCATAAAATCTACTGTTAATCTGTTGTTGACTACCAGGGTCATTTGGCCAGGAATGAACAAGCAAGTAAAATAGTCTCAAGCATGTATCAGCTGTCAGTAGTCTAAGGTTAGCAAACATACAAAATCTAAATTTTCCACCTTTCTAGAACCTGATGCACTATTGTGCATATTGATTTGTAAACAATTTCAGCCCAACAAATCAATGTTGTGCCTATTGATTTGGGTAGACTGAAATTGTTTCTTTGCCAGAAATTAATGCTGAACGAATTAGCAAAGGATTCTATGAAAATTGGATCTGTTGGATTGGTGTACCAGGAAGCATAATAACAGATTAAGCAAAGCAATTTTATGCCCAGCTATTTATAAGTTTGGTAGCAATTTGTGGTGCAAAACTGCTTAGATCATCATATCATCCACAATGCCAAGGCTAAGTTGAAAGATTTCATAGAACTTTGAAAAAACAGCTATTGAAGCACACAATAATGTGAAATAGACAGACATTTTACCTTCGGTACTTCTAGGACTTAGATGTGTTATAAGATCTGACACTAATCGTTCTAAGGCACTGATGCTTTAGGGGACAAATATTAAAGTTCCAGATGAATTTCTTGAAGACCTTAAAATTACTATGGATTCTGATATGTTTGTGACTAAATTGCAAAGTTATATAAGTAGATTAAAACTTGTACATGCAAAACAGGTTACACAACATATAATATTTGTTCAATGAGATTTAAAATCCTTCTCTCATGTGTTTGTAAGGACAGACAGGGTAAAAAAAACCTTTGAACCAGCCTGTGAAGTCAATTTCTTATTGTCAAAAGATATGAAATATATTTCACCCTCCTTCTAAAAGAACATGTAAATATTTCCATGATCGGCTGAAACTAGCCAATATGTTGACAGGTGATAATATTCTAGAATTGTTATGTGATGTTGATGCACCTGATAAAAGTGACCCACATACTTGAGGACAAATCGTTACCTACTACAATGTGATAGAAGAATTAAAATGCCTGCCCGATTTAAAAACTAAGTTTCCAGATCACTAATATTGGATTCCTGCATAATGTGAAAATATTGGACAAATTATTTATTCATTATATATAAACAAGTTTTTTCATTTATATACTTATTTTGTAACATTCAATGGTACAGATATTTAAACTTGGCAAATACTTTGTCTAGATTATTTTAAAACCTAATACTTCCCTTTCATGATTTCCGGTATCGTAACTTAGTTACTGGTAGGAGAGTAATGTCCAGTCAATATCAACTGTTGATAACACTTTTAAAATTGTAAATAAATTGCATGTTTTGCAAAGTATAAGTTTCAAAATAATATGAATAAATGGAAATTATAATATCTAAAATAATTTTGTGCTAATATTTAAAATAATTACGTTTGCTTAGTAACTTAAAATAATTTTTTTATTTCTTAAACAAATAAATTTATAAATTTTAAAATCATTGATGCAATTTTTAATGATTATTCTTACAAATTTTAGAGAGATACGTTCCTCCCCATCTTCGTAATCGTCAAAATAGTTTTCAAAATAGTGATAATTCAGTTAAAAAATTAAACCAGGATAACAGATCAAATCAACAAGATAGTGAAAAATATGAATATAGACGTGAGACTGAAAACAACAAAGTAAATGGTCGAGATCTTGATCGAGAAAACTTTAAAGGTAAGACTTATTTTAATCATTTTTCAATTTTGTTTCATTAAATATGAATAATCTATATTTTTTCCTTTATAAATTCTTTAACATACAGTTTATTTTGCTGTTTATTTTCAGATCTATGCAGTTAAACAACTAGAGGGAAATTTTAATTATAGATTTTTATTGAAAATTTTTTTATTTTAGCTAGTTTTGAAAATTTATTCTATGGTCTACATATTACATAAAAAAGCAATTTTTAAAACTTTTGAAGAAAGAAATTCTAAAATTGTTTTATTTTTGATAAAATTGTCTGTTTATGCTACTTGACATTTATCATTAATTTCTAATAAAACAATGAACAAAAATAGCATTGAATTTAATATCAGCAAGTCCCACTGAGCTGTTACTCATATTTTTTTAATTATAGTTTTTACTTTTTTTTTTTATTTTACCCTTGATATGTCTTTGTTAGATTGATAATATTGATCTGTTTGAGTGGAAGTTAATTTTTTGTAACTGAAAATTTTTTGTGCTACTAAAATATTTTATTTGTAAAGTTTTTCATTTAAAGTAACCAATTAGGGTAATTGATAGTAAAAAATTAAATATCACTTAAAAGTAATCTGAATTCTTGGAATTTGTTCAACTGTTGATTTAACTACTATCTTGTGTTTATGTTTGGAAACATGGTTTTTTAAACTACTTATTTCATTGAAATTAGAAGTGAGTTCACAGCTGAATGATTAGTGTTCTGTCTTTTGTTTCACACTCTCATCTGGCATGTGGTGGATTGTAATGGTGATTAACCCCTTAAAAAACTAAGTCTTAAACTAACTCTCATATAGAAAAAATGATCCTTGAACAACAAACCTGCTAATTAAAATCAGCTCTTGTTTATAAAAAAATAATCCTGTTACTAACCTTTCTCTATCATCTTCCTGTATCCGATTGTATTAGCTATTTCAGATATAACATTAGTGTTTATTAAAAGGGCAACAAGAATATTCTGCATTTTTTGCGTCTTTCAAATCTGCCTATAAACACTGGAACTGTGCTTTATATATATAATATGGGTAACTGAAAATTTTGTTTAATTGTTTCTTAAATTTGTATTTAGAAATTTTACTCAAGTAAATTAAGTTTCTGTTTTTTAATATCTTGAATTATTATATTTTCATCTTAAATGTTTTTAGTTCAATCTATTGTTACTCCATTTTTGATCTTAACTCGGTTTTTAGTCTTAGATAATTAAAGTGCTAGGTATTAAAACTCTAAAATATGTCAATTTTTCTTATAAATCTTATAATTTTAATGATTTTTTAAAAATTTAGTTTACATAATAAATAAAAATTTAGCTATGTTAAAACTATTCAAATGATACAAAGGATGTTTTGTGTCATTAATTTTGCTTTTAATAAGTCTGTTCATATTATTTATAAACAATTGAAACTTAATTTCTTTATGGCTTGTTTAATCTAATTACTTAACTATTCAGTGAACCTTTTATCTAACTGGAATAATAGGATTGACTAGCTTGAATATAAGTGAGAAATATTTTTGTTACATTAATGTATTTAATAAATTCCTTTGACGTTAAATTTATAATGCCACACTTGATTAGAAATTTATTTCCACTATTAACTTTTTCTTACATCTCAGTTGAGCCTTAACTTATCTGGATATAACTTTACATGCCAATAAAATCAAGTGACATATTTAATGTCTTGCAGAATATAATTATCTTTTGCAAATTTACTAAAGTTTAGTTTAGTACCAGTGGAATTAAACCACTGTCTTCCCGAGCTGACTACTAAATGATTAGCATTGTGGCCTTCAACTCTACAGTACACAAGTTTGATTCCCACCTCAAGTGTGAATGTTTTTATTGATTTGGAATCCATTTTAAACTATTCCAGTCTAATTAACCCTTGAAGTCAAAGAATTATCATTGCACTACAAACCAAACCTAAACCACTACTCATTTGTACCATTGTGGCATTTAATTTTATATCATCTCATTTAAAATTATATTTTCATGTATGTGAACTATCCATTCCTTAAATTCAATAAATTTGTTCTGTTGAATTTGTTTTATTTGTTGATTTCAAAACCTTATTTTTAACAAATTTAAACTTGTTTTGACAGTTTAATTTTTCAGACGAGGAGATAATTGTCTCATTGTGTGATCTTAACTCTCTATTTACCTAATTTTATACGCATTTTTATGCTGTTTATTCCCCTAAGGTTGTGATATAAACGCCTAAAAGTATAAACAATAAAAACTTGAGTTCTTAATTGATGTGTTGCAAATTGATATATTTTTGTGTTCTGTATGTTCTAAAAAATATTAATGTTTATTAACTCTTTTTGAAC
This sequence comes from Latrodectus geometricus, assembly GCA_026290005.1. NCBI lineage: Eukaryota > Metazoa > Arthropoda > Arachnida > Araneae > Theridiidae > Latrodectus > Latrodectus geometricus. The sequence continues at coordinate 474,548 of JAPDSC010117388.1, forward strand.
TAACAAACATTAATTTCTTAAAATTGGACATATTATAGCAAATATACATATACACCAAATAGCTTTTTTGGTGCTCGCTAATAATAATAATGTATATGGGAATATTTATCTCTAGACTGTCATCAATGACTTTGTTACATGAAAAATGTGAAAAATAAGTTCATTTGGACTAGAACTCAAAAAGCTAAGGCTTACCTAGATTGTTTTTCTAATAAATAAGTTTATTTGATATATTAAGCATTTTTTATTTTAATAGCAACTTTTTTGTATCTTGTGTGATAGTATTCAGTTAATGGTTGTATTTTTAGATTGATAAATTACTTTTACGAATGTGTCTGCAATTTTATGAATAAAAAAAATTAAAGTCTAGTTTTGTGTAAAAATACCAAACCTAATGTTCTATATTTGTTATATGGATGGCTAAAATTTCTACATGTTCAGTAAGAAAGTTTATGTATATTGATAGCATGTATAAGTGTTAAATTATTATCCATACAGTTTAGAATAAAATAATATAAAATGAAAATTTCATAAATTTATAAAAATTACCAGTCTTCGTTAGTTATTCCCGTATTAACATCATTGAAATCAAGTTATGTTTGTTTTCAAAACGTAGTGGCAATGGTGGTTAAAAAATGTTATCAATGTTTTTCCTTTCATGTATCATTAAATTTAGCACTTTTATCAGAAAATTATGGAGTTAAAATGAAAATACTTTTTAATTTTTCAAAATTTTCTTTTAAAAAATCAAAAGTTATTTTAATATGTATTTAAAAATTATTTAGTTGTAAAACTTCTGTGCCTTTGATATTAAAATAGTTTAATATTTTGTTGCACTGTTTTTTTTGCTTGTGATTTTGTTAGGTCGTGATTTCCATAATTTTAACAGTAGAGGAGGAAGAAAAGTAAGTGGCGACTTCTCAAATCCTACATTTCAACAGAGAAAGGGGGATTGGTAAGTTTTACATTTGTTAATTTTATTTTCATAATTGTGTCGCTTTGATAGTAAATGACACTTATGGGTTGATTTGCCCGCATTTCCTTAGAATCAATTTCTAAATTATTTTTACTTTTGAAGATTTTTACTATCAATGCTACTGGCAAAATATTTTACCAGAAAACTAACTTTTCATATTTCGCCCAAATTTTCTTAGTGGAGTAGAATTAATACAAAACTGCTAAATATTGTTGCAAGACTGAGATTTCAATATTTATGTATAAAAACAAAGATTAGTATTTTATCATAGGTATCTGTATTTTTAATTTCTTATTTATGTGAATTTATAATTAGATACTAGTTCCCCAAAACATTTTGGAGAGTTTGCAACCAAATGGTTATTGTTCTTGCCTTCAGTTTAATCATGGATTCAATTCCTATCTTGTGGGTAAATGTTTGTATTGATTTGGAAACCACTTTAACTGTAGGTCCCTATCTAATTAGCCCTTGTGTAAAAAATAATTATTGAGCATCCAAAAAATAAAAAAAAATCATAAAGAAATAAATAAAAATGCAAATTAAAATTTTCTAGTCATAAATGTAACATTATAAAATTTTTATTTTTCAAAAAATGTGGTAAAAAATTGTTACTTACTCAGTTTTTCTGTGTGATGTCATATCTAAATTCAAAGCTCATTATTAAATGAACTGACAAAACTAAAACATAAATGAACAGAACCTGTTTAAGAAAAAATGTAGGGCTTATTGATGAATCTATTTAATTTTAAAATGCAGATAATTTCATTATTTACAAATATTGTCAGAAATTAAATGAAGTATGGAAAATGATTTTTGTTAAGAGAAAACAAATTTCAAGCAATTCTTTTGCTTCACATTTTATCTATAAATGTAAATTTTCAGTATTAGTAAAATGTAGTTTCATGCACATATAAGAAGTGATGAAAAATTATTTTATTTTTTTCTTATTAAATTATTAATTCACTAGTATAAAATAATTGTATAATTTTTTCATATAAAAGAATATGATGTGTATTAGATTCCTTTAAAATAGATCACTAGTATTCAATACAAAGAATGTGTAGCTTAGAAAATTTCTTGAAAATAATTAACTGGGAACTAAAAACAGTGTGTTCAAAACAAATTAAGTGTTTAGGGATCAACCACCCTATTTTCCTGTTTATAATCCTCAGTGATGTGTCCATAATGCCTTTTTTAGAATAAAAGAAGCATTCAATAATCGCTCTGCAATGTGTAATCGTATTCAAATTTCAGTGAATAATCCAACATATATTCAATGCTGATATGGTGTGTCATATAAAATAGATTATACACAGTATGATTAAACTATAATAAACAGAAGAAAAATTTTAGAAAAACATTAGTTGGATCAATCTCATTACAAAGTTTGATAAACTAAGAGGAAAGCACCCCATCGATTGCTAAGAGTGATAATTTCTAGAATAATCCAGTAAAATATATTGTATTTTATCTTTTAAAAAGAAATTATGCAAATTATACACACACACACACAAATAAAAGGTACTTGTTTTGCTTAGCACATAATTCCATGAAAGAAATGGGTTGTTTTTGAACTGCGCATTGGATACATTTTTCTTTTGTTCTGTTAAACTTAGTTTTTCACCTTACATTAGCATGTTTATCGCTATTTTTTTTTATTTCCCTTCTCTAACTTTTAGTTTAAAATCTGCTGTGTAACTTAGATGCTTTTGTTTCTACATAACGATATATAATTTTTAATATTTTGAGAACAAAACAGCTCAATCAAAGCAAAATATGAACTGATTTTACACCAGTGTATCTTGCTTCGGAGGAAATGAATTCAATCTTGAAATGTAATTGCACGAAAATGGTTGTAACCAAAATACATCTGCTGAGTCTTGAAAGTTTTCAGTACCATCTGTTATTTATTTTACCAAACATAAACAGCATTTCTTTCACTATTGTAAGCTTTTCAAAAGGAAAATTTTATTATTATTAAATTTTCCACTGTGGCATATTCACTTAACAAAATTTGAAACTTTTTAACACATCTGCAGATTATATACAGGGAAATATGGTATACAAGTTTTTTATTTTGCATGCTGTATCTTGAGAAACTTGTATTAGAAAAGTCAATTTCTTTAAATTTGCTTTTAAAAATATTTTTATAGTTTTGCCTTATGTTATATCGTTAAACTTTTAAAGTTGTCACTGTATATTTCATGTATAGCAATTTAGTCATTCTCTATTTCATAATTTAGTTATTCTGTTATTCTTAAAAAATTAAATTTGGCTTTAAAAAAGAATAGGTAGTCCTTTAAACTATTTTATGTATTAGAGATTTTGTCTTGAGTTTTACTTAGTTTTCTTACCTCCAACTGAGAGTTGAAAAAAAAAATTAACCTGTATATCAACCTTTGAAAATAACTATTGCTTTTATTTTTACTTAATACATTCATGTACTAAAAACTTAGTAATTTTTTGCTACTACCTTACACTTTTTCATAAATGCTAATGTTTTAGATCCTTGCTTTTTTTCTAATAAGTTTATTTTTACCTATTATCCTTAGTAACTTCTATATAGCAAAAATCTTAATTTTAAGTTATTTTAAGCATTCAAGTTTTCCAAGCAGTAATAACACATGTTTATAAAAGTAATTCCTGTTTCAAGTTAATGAATTTATACTTTTTAAATGTTTTCATCTGTAAATATGTAGCTCTTAATTTATGTTTTTTAAATAGAATTTAAAGTGCATGAGCTATGAACTATTACAATTAATTAAGTTTTATGCTCGTGGAATATTCAAGGGTGAAAGCAAAAAATAAATTAAAATAAACCAGGTATATAATGTTATTGACCTCCTACCTAGAAAGCATTCCTAAACCACTGTTATGTATTTCTCTGAGGGCGCTTTCATGAACACACTGATAGAAGCTTCCCTTGTTAGATTATTTGGAAACCAATCATTAATTCTGAATTTTGTGTTTAATGTTAATATTTAAAGTCTCCAGCATAATTTTTTCCTACATTTTTCTAGTGAGTTTAATTTTCATGAAACTACTATAAAGTATGTTATGTTGTTTGTTATAATAAAATGTAATTGCCACACTATTCAATCTTTAAATTATTAGTATATTCAATTTCTTTTTTATTTATTAATTTTTTCTCAAATGCTGTATTAGTGAGAGAGTTGGTAATTGGAGAGATCCAACATTTGTAAAGGAATCTTGGGAAGAAAAACCAAGAGAAGAAAGAAATTTTCGTAATAACTCCTTTGAACGTAGGAATGCTGGAAAACGTTATGAGAGAGAAGAGGAAGATTGGAGTAGACCTCTTCCCCGTGATGATAGAGTAGAAAGGTATTTTTTAAAGTTTTAAAAAACATTTCATATATATTTTATAGAGACGATTATTTAGAATTCCTCTATTTGTAACACGATGTATATTAAAGAATTTTACTTTTTTAATTAATGTGTACTTGACAATAAAAGATTAGCATCTAATTTGCTTATATTTTAAAAACTAAAAATCTGTTGTGTATTTTTATTTATTAAAACAAACCCCGAAAAAAACCCATTTCTTCAATGCTGTGTAAATTACAAAGATTATTTTGAATATTATTATACTATTTTTTGATAATCCACATTGCTACTAAATTATTGAGAATTCCTCTATATTAAGTATCTGTGGAATTATTTATATTTTATTGTAAAAATAACCATAAAATGTAGTACACTAGTTTTTGAATTTCTAATTTTAATGGAATTTAAAATATTTCCAGATTAAATCCCCAGTTTTCTAATATTTCCTGTGTTTATAAATTTAAAATACAAAGGTATTACATTTTCCTTTTTTGGTTCGTTTGTGGTAGAACTGTTAAAAGCTTAGGACTCTAGTTTCCAGTTCAGTAGTTTGTAGGGTTTCAAATGTGGGTTTCTAGGGTCCAAAATTTACTTTAAAGTAGGCCCCATTCGAATAAGCTCTTAGTTCTAAAATGTGACTGCTAAGCAACACAAATCCAAATATTGCATGGAAAGTTGTTGGAAAAATTAATCATGTGAATTATGCATTTTAATCATCGTTCTTAAAATGTTAATTCAAAATTTTAATTTCAGGCAGTTATTTTCTCAGGGACATACAGGAATTAATTTTGAAAAATATGAAGACATTCCTGTTGAAGCTAGTGGGGAGGACTGCCCACCTCATATTTCTTCAGTATGTATTGTACATAAAAGTTTTGTAGAATGCTAATAAATATTATTAAAATTATAAGGTCTAATAAAATCTAATGTTGTAATCTATTAGAAAAATATTTACAAAAATAAATATTTTATTTAGTTAAATAATTTTAATAACATTTCAAGTTAAACAAATTTCTTAAAAAATAAAATTGATATGAGCTATGTGTACAGTTTCTTCAATATTTTTATCACATCAAAGTTATTTAATACCTATAATCTATTTTTGCCATCTAATAATATTGATATGCTTAAACAATTAATACATAAATGTTGTACTTTAAATTATTCATAATACTTTAAATTTGTAAGAGAAAGATTTCTCAATGGTGCCACATACAGTTTACTTACTGTGACCTTTCATGGAAATTATTTTGTGATTCTTTCCTCAAATTTTAACCGTGGAAAAGCTAATAGTTCTAATACAAAAATACTGATGCCATTTCTGTTAATGCTAAAGTTAGTTGCATTTAATATTAAGTACAATTTTTTTGGTCCAATGGTATTTGAAATTTATAGTCAAATATGACTAAATATTTTTTCCTTTAAGATAAGTTGAATTAAAGCATTCCCCTTTTGAAAATATTGAATTTTGAGTATTACAAAAACTACATGTGGAATTACACCACAACTCTTGCAAACCACAGGTTGGAATTCATTTGTATAGAAGAATAGTTTATGAATTCAAAGCAGGTTGTCAAAGTTTTACCAAGCAATTAATTTTTTATAACTTATAGATAATTTCTGATTGAAAGTAAAATTTGGCTAATAGCAGTTTATGTAATCTGTATTTGAAGCCTTTTAATTTTCTTTATTAAAAATTTCAAACTGTGTAGTAAATTTCTGCTAATTAATGTTTATTTCAAATCATTTTCTTTAACCAATTTTAATTAATGAAATGTTAAATCAAGTAATTTTTGAAATAGATAATAAGATTGTTTGATGAATTTATGAGTGAAAATCTACCCCTGAAAATTGCTTAAATTTTGAACCTTTCTATTGTTATGCATATAGAGTTAACAGCATTGGCTTTGCATTCATAGCATCTATTTCCACATTCTGTTTGATTACTAAAATTATTTATATGAACTCATACCCCTTTTATTACTCTCATACTCATACCCCATTATAACAAACTCATATCATTTATTACTTTATGTTTTGTATATAGTAATAAGTTTATTATATATCAATTACTTCTATATTTTTTGCATAATTTCATGGGATAATTTATTACACAAATTCTAAAAGAAATTGTTAATATGTAAATAGTATATAATTATCTTATTAAATTCTTTTAGTATATTTTTATAATTATATCATAACATTTTAATTTTTTTAGTTTTCAGAGTTGCCATTGACAGAAATTATTCGAATGAATATAGATTTGACACGTTATTCTTCTCCTACTCCTGTACAGAAGTATGCCATGCCAATTATTTTACAGAAAAGGGATTTGATGGCCTGTGCTCAAACCGGTAATTATTTTCCCTTTATCTTTATCTTTTCTGGTTTACTAAGAAAGTTTACCAAATTAAACTGAAATACTTTTTATGTATATAAATATTATATAGAATCTCTTGTTAATTCATTTGTTAACCTTTTAATTCTCATATTTAAGTATACTTGAATAAAACATTATATAAAAATTAATTTTTAAGTGATGTAAAGTTTATTTAAATAAAAAAAAAATCATTTTAAATAAAGAAGTTTCTTATTTTCATTTAAGAATTGATATAATTTTTATTTTGATTATTTTCTATTTTTAGTTGTAGTTAAAATGACAGCTAATTACTTAAAGGCTTTAACTTGTCTTTGACACATTATTTTAACAATATACTAGTTTAACACAGTAAGTATGTCTTGTGAAGAAAAAGTTGCAATAATTGAACTTAATATTGTATACATAGTAATAACATCAATTTAAATTTAATTGTTAAATTTATGATAAAATATTTTCTTGCTGAATTCTATATTGAATATCATGCTTGATTATGCTACCTTATTTATTATGCTATGCTCATTTACCCTTAATTATACTACCTCTGTCATAATCATGCAGAAAACAATGCAAACTATTAGTGGCATATATAAGGGCTATTGGGATCATACATTTCTTATGACAAATGATGTATTTCTGATATTCTACATGTTTTGCAAATCTGGTTTAATGTTCCAGATAGTTTCTTGAAAATTAATAGTTCTAAATTTAGTAATCTTCTTGACAATGTAAAGATTTTAACTTATGGGTATTCCTGAAATACTCTTACTGAATGCATTCAAATATTCTTATGGAAAATGATCCTTTTAGCTGTAGTATGAGATAACATAGGTGAATATAGTATTCTATAGTTGCAGATTTTTTAAATTTTCTTGGGTAAATTGCTTGAGTGATTGAAATAATTAGAAATTGTATTAAATACCAATGTCAAAAATGATGTATTTCACATCATGAAAGACAGGATTCCACTAATCATGTGGTCTTCAAGTATTATCAAACAATCTACCATCAATTCCAATTTATAATTTTTGATAGTTGTAGTTCATTTAGCTTTTAATGTATGCATTTTTTCTTCCTGGGAATGGATTTCCATATTTTGTAACTTTTAGGTATAAAAGTTACTGTTAATTCAAAAAATAAGATTTAGAAAGATGTTGAATTTTATCATCGCCTATTTGAACAGTTAATGATTGTAAAACTTAGATACATAATGAGTATATTTTGTAGAAATTTGAGACTTATTTTAAATTAGTGATTTATTTAATATTTTAAATTTCTAATACGACTACCCTGTATTGATTCCAGTGGGATTAACTTCTCAGCCATATATACTTTGGCACTTCTGTTGCCTCTCATGGCACAGCTTCTGAGAATTATTTCCAAACATTTGATACTGTATGGGGGGCAACGTAAAAACCAAAGATAGTCGGGCGTTTTTAATATTCACTATATGTGATTGCTTTCTGTTGTTGCATCAGCATACTTCCCTGTACCTATCTCTGAATTGGGCTCTACCTTCTGCGAGAACTTCTCATAGATTGTAGGCACTTTCATAAGTCTGATGGTACAAAACCCATTAAACTTCTAATCTTCCACCTCGATAGATGTGCATGCAAATAGCACAATTATTATATTGTCTGTGAGTGGAGTGTGCAAACCTTTGATCAAACTTGAGACCTTCAGTTTAATAGCATAGTCTTAATAGTAGGCCACAAGGAGCTTTATTTTCAAACATTCCAATATTCATTTGTATTCAATAAAAATTTAAGATTATGCCATAAACATATAACATATTTTCATGATCTTGGATGTCCTGTATGTACATTTAATTTAAATGGCAGTTTGTATTTTTGGTTATTAGAAATTCAGTATATCAATAGATATCATTCATGTTAAGTCTCTTATATGATGTCAACTGCATCGTTATGTTATTCAGTTCTTGTGTATATTCTTGTACATATTATAAGAGAACTACAAACACCATTTTATTTTCAAATTTTTCATTTTTGTAAATGTAAGTTATAAAAAAAAATTATTTGGCCACCAGTTTATTTTAGATTCTATCAGCACATGAAATATTTTAATTTTTAACAATTCCTTGTGTCTATTTCTAATTATGTATCTGTAATATATGAATAAAATTGTGGTGACAATTAACATGAAGTGAGCAAGTATGTTACTGAATAATACTAATTCTATATGCATTCTATTAAGTGAAATTTATTTTTTAAGTAGAGTAAATAAAGTTCGCATAAATCAATAATTTTTTTAATTAGTATGTAGTCAATAGATGAGATTTTTTCCCAACATAATAATTGAATCAATCTTTCTTTAGGATCTGGTAAAACAGCTGCTTTTCTCATACCAATTTTGAATCAGATTTTTGAGAATGGTCCTCCAAAGAATATTCCAGTGGTAAGTATTTCTTTTTTAACTATGTATAATTTTAAAACTTTTTATTAGATTAAACATTATTAATACTAATTAAATTTGCTGTTTACTTATGTTTCTCAATTATATAATTGTGGCAAGTTCCTTTTGTATCACCATTGAATAAAGAAAAATACATTTAGAACAATAACCTAGTGGATAAAAATGCCCTTCAATGGACAAAATTCATTTATTTGATTCTAATCTAATCGTAATTAAACATTTACAATTTCTAGTCTTTGTAATAAATTTGTAGGTATTAATCTTCAACCACTAACATGTCCATTATCAGCAATTAATGTTAATTTGCAAGTTGGTGAAATAATTTATGTTCCATTGAAAGATTTGTAGTAAAATTAATCTCTTATTATCATAATATTAATTATGAAAATTTATTAATTGTGAAAATTATATTAAATATGAAAATTTTTTGAAGTTGTATATTTAGCAGGAAACTTTTTAATCGTACAATGTGTTTCTGTTATACGTGAAGTATATATAGGTACACATGCTCTTTAAATAGCCAAATTATTATTAATTATTGTTTTTCCCACTTGATTTAATAATACACTGTTTTTTTATGTAGCCTCCACGTCATTCATCCAGATTAAAGCAATATCCTCTTTCTCTTGTTCTTTCTCCAACAAGAGAGTTGGCCTGCCAAATTTATGATGAAGCTTGTAAGTTTGCTTATCGTTCAAGAGTTCGTCCCTGTGTTGTATATGGTGGGGCTGATCCTGCTCAACAAATGAAAGATTTAGATCGAGGTTGTCATTTACTTGTGGCAACACCTGGTAGGCTAGTTGATATGATGGAACGGGGAAAAATAAGCTTAGAAATGGTCAGGTAAACTATTTTTTTATTTAAAATTTATTTTGTAAGTAAAATAAAGAATAACTGTTTATAAAATGTAGCTTTTGTGGTTTTACTTGTAGTTTTAAAATGTCAAAATAAACATTTGCATTCTTATACACTAGCTACCTATAAGTACTTGGATATCTGTGATAGAAAAAACTTTTTTCAAAATCAATAGTTGGTAGAGCTTGCACGAGAGGCAATTACAGCGTGAACCCTCCGAGGCATACTTTTCACGAGTCTTTGTATTACAACTGGTGGTATTGTCTTCCGTTGGGCTTGGAATAGACATACAAGTTCCTTCACTGATTTTGGACGGGTAGTGTACCCCTTAATTCGGCAATCCAACTCATCCCAGGGGCTCTCGATAGAGTTCAGGTCTGGGCTGTAAGTCCATTCGATGAATCCCATTGGCACCAAAGCAAGGCTTGGTTAACCTCAAAACATGACAACTGGCATTGTGTTTCTGAATGTAACAGGGTTCCAACCCATCAAACTGCCACAACATAGGCAGTACATTGTCATCCAAAATAGCGCAGTAGGCATCAGCATTGAGCTTACCATGAATGGGGACTAAGTGTCCCAGTCCATATCAGGAGAAACAACCCCAGACTATAATTCACATTTGCCGAACTTGACTGTTGGCTCAATGCATTCAGGCATGAGATGTTCTCCAGACAGACGCAGGACCCAAACCCTGCCACCCGAATGGTTTAGGGTGAACCTTGATTTGTCGCTCCCAGTAACCCGTTTCCATTGATCTACTGTCCAATTTCGATGTGCATAGC
>JAPDSC010117388.1:500879-592809 GCA_026290005.1 Latrodectus geometricus
CCCCCCCCATTAGTGTGCACGCGCCCCCCTTGGGGGTCGCGCCCCATAGGTTGAGAATCACTGGTTTAGGGAAAATAATTTTAACTTGTTTTGAAAAGATAAAAATGTTGAATTTGATTTAAAAAAAAAAAAAAAAAAAAAAAAAAAAACCTTTTTTGCGTGCACTTGTCCATAAATGCATTAATTAAAAATTTTCTTATTTGAATTTTTGATTTTTAATACCACAAAACTAAAGTTAATAATTCTAATATCACCAAAAACACAGCTATGCAAATATCTCAAGTTCATGAATTATTTTGTGCATTACAAAAAATATTGATCTTTCCTTTGTGCTGAAATGAAATATAAAAGTCATTTTTATGCTTAACTACCTGTAATTTTCTTTTATTTGACCTCCAATATTTGTTTCATGAAACTGTTTATGTAAACTGTTAAAAACATCTCAATACATTTAATTATTTTGTGCATTAATAATCTAGTCTATTTTTATTAAATTTTATTGTGGTTGGTTATTGTAACACACACTCATATAAATGTAAACCATGTGTTGACCGTGTGCTTAATTTCCACCTAACTACTGTGTGTGACAACAATCCTAATCTAGTGAGTATCTGTTTGAATTATTACTTGTGTATGATTGCTTTGTTAATATACAGATTCAAATTTGCTAGTGCTAAAGGAAAGTTATCAGTTTCAGTCTGATCATTGGAATATTATTTTTTGTATGACATGGACTCATTTGAAATATATCAAATTTTCTCTGTATGCTACTTGAATACTATCTGCATGCTAAGATTTCATCATTGTATAGCACTGTTATTCATTGATTAAATTTGATACTGCCCTAAACTTAGTCTTTATTGGTGTGATGCTGAGTTGGTTCTCTCAAGTGTGAAGAAAATAAGCCATTGAACCATACTGATTCTTTTAAGTTGCACAATTTGCGATATTATGTATGTTTTCTTAAACTGTTAAGTTCTTAATGATAGACATTTGTTCAATAAATAGTAGTTTTAAGAATAATCTTGTTTTCAAGATGCTTTTTATATGGCCATTTGTTTTATTGTAATTTAACTAATTCTTACTTGAATAACAGCTTGGTTACACTGATTAATTTTAACTATACAATTGTAATTATCCTAAATTTTTTTGAAAGATTTATGAAAACATGTTTAACAATTTTATTTTTTTAAAATATAGCACGAGACTCTCTCACTCTTACTTTTGTTGAAACAAAAAAAGGAGCTGATGCATTGGAACATTTTCTAATGAGTGAAGGTTATCCTGTTACTAGCATTCATGGAGATCGTTCTCAGAGAGAACGAGAAGAAGCTCTGTGGAATTTTCGTACTGGTCAAACGTCGGTATTAGTTGCCACTGCAGTATGTTGAATTTTATTTTATCACTGTTCAATATTTTGTCACATTATTAAAATTGTTTAATTTATAGTTGTTTAAATTATTTGTATTACTATTGTTTTTTTTATTTTTTATTTTGCTTTAAAATGAACTTTTTAATATCGCATTTAAATATTGCTTATGTGCATATTAAATTAATATAGACAATAAGGACAATAAAAAATATACCTTTTAAATTTTCTAATTTATATCATTCATTACTATTTTTAATCATAAGTTCTTAAGCAGTATATGAATAGGAATGTATAATTTCTTTATTGGTTTTTTTTTCAATATCAATAAAGATTTTCTACTAAGCTTCATACAAAATTCCAAAAAAGCCCCTGGAAAAGCTGTTGTTGACTAATAAGATTACTCTCATTCATTATCTTGGATGAAACTTAGGATTCTTCTCAAGTTATACCTTAAAAACTGAGACATGGGAAGCAGTGTTTTTAATCTAATTCACCAAATTGTTTGTGAGTTGTGCCAAACTTGGTCTTTGCATTTAAATAAAATTATTAGGTGTTAAAATTAGTAGAGAACTATTAAGTAGACTGTCTTAGATAATTTCATTGGCTCAATAGATAAAATTGCAATTTTAATTTCGCTTTTTTTCCAATATAGTCATTTAATATGACAGTTTATACATTCAGTTGTTAGAAGAATCATTGATGCAGACAAATATAGTTAAACAATTAGATGTAATTAATCATGCCAAATTAAAGCTGATGTGGATCTTGCCAATTGGGAAGAAACTTTGATGTGAAATTTCTTTATACCAAAGATATCATATTTCATAAGTTTCAGCATGAAAAATCTGTGCAGAAGATAGACTATATGAATTAATGTTATGTAGTTTGTGTATAACTAAATGTATATGAATACTGAAGCATCTTAATTGAATATCCACCTTGTCCAATGTAAATTTGCTTGTTTCTTTGAAATGGAGCTTATCCTCGAATTTTTTTAAATGAAGCGAATTTAATTTTGGAAAAATTATGCTGATGAAACATTTTTGCTGGCTGCAGTATTAAAAATTAACTTTAATGACTTGAATAATACTGACTTCTTTATGTGTTCACTTTCTTATTTTACTGGTCATCGAAACAAATTCTGAAGAACTAGAATACATTTCATTTTTAATGTTTCTTTAAAGTAATTTAAAAGGCAATGTTATTACTTAGCAAGTATTAAATGTTGATTGCTATGAATTTTAACAAATTCAATTATAATATGCTCCTTTATAATTTGAAAATTTATTTCTTTTACCTAATATGTGTTTGTATGAGAGAGAGATTGATCTATGGTTATGTTAAATTTCCTTCGTAATTTCTGGAGTATTTTCGTGAGAGCAGTCTTTAATTATTGAAATTAAAATATAAATTTTATATTTTTATTTAGTCTAGTCTGCATGGTTTTAACATTATAATTCTCTTGTATTATAGGTTGCTGCTCGAGGCTTAGATATTCCAAATGTTAAGCATGTCATTAATTTTGATTTACCAAGTGATGTTGAAGAATATGTACACCGAATTGGACGAACAGGGCGTGTCGGAACAGTTGGTCAGTATAATTTATTCTGAAATCATTATTGTGATAAATTTCTGGATAATGGTTATTAATATGCTAATTTATGTATCCTTTAAAAATGTAATTCAATTCTGTTGTATTAGTATGATTTCAGATCTGCATATCGGGTGACTTTTGTACTTTTCTGTGATTTTTGTTATTTTCCCTGTCTTACATTCTTTCTTTTAGATTTTTACTTGAGATCATTCAAGGAAATGCAAAACATTTTGTGTTATAAAATGGGCAACATTTAGAATTTTTAAACTTATCTAATTTCTTATACCTAATTTTAATGTAAAAAATAAATAAAGTGAAGAAATCTTAAACTACAGGATCAAGTTTTATCGAAAACTGGATTTTTTTTCTTTTGTTTTAAAACATTCATGCAAATTTCTCTAATTTCTGTTTCCATACCCCATTGGTGCTTATGTGTTCACAGAAAATTACAGAGCTTATTAATGAATATAAGTTAAATGATTAAAATAAAAAGTCAAAAGAGAAAAGAAAACATTTTGCTGAGAAATGGTGTTATGATTCAGTCTTCTACATGCAGTTTAGATATAAAGTTGCATTGTCAAATGATGAACAAATACATTTCATTATTTGCATGGATAATATCATGTAAATATGCTATGTGTGCAAATTGAAACTTGAAAGAAATCAATATTTACCTATTGTTCAAGTTATTGTTAATCTCGACTCCATCCTCATAGCATATATCCCCAAGAGAATTTTGAATTTAACTGTGGAAATGTCTTTAAGAACCCAAAAGTTAACTAATGGTCAATTTATATCCTTGTTGTTTAACATATTCAAACAAAATTCTTTAGCAAAATTTATTATTAAAATAATTTGAAGTGCATTTATTAAAACTATAATATTATGAAAAACTATGATTCATAAAAAGTATTCTTTCTCTTAAAAGGGCATTTTTGTTTTTAATTTCATCGCTCAATGTCAAATTTTTATTTTAAATCGTAGTATGTATGTATTAATTCTTGTTTTTATGCATTGTTTTGTATATTTATTGTGTAAATGAATGACTAGATTATTATCTTGTGTAAAAACTAATTTGTTTTTCTGCTTTTTTTATAGCTTATGTCTATCGGCTTATATTTAAGTGTAACATAATAATTTCAGTCCTAAATTAATTTTGTAAATATGTTCCATGCATTGGTATGAAGGTTAGAAAAAATTTCAACTTTTCTCATTTGAATGTTGGCTGGTGTGAAGACAATATTAATTTAAATTGTATACCCTAATATTACTGATTAAGCTATTAATACAAAAATGTTCATTGTAAGAATCCTATGGCATGAACCATGTCATAATTATATCATTGAATTAAAATATGTAATGAATCAATGTATATAATGTACAGAAGTTTTTTTTTTTCCTTGCCTTGTGTATATAAAACTTATCTATTGAAATGGGATCATGTTTTAAAAAATTCATGCCACCAGAAGAGAGATTAAATGACTATTATATTAACAATTTTTAAATTATTTTAAATTTTTTTATAGGTCAAGTATGTACTATTTAATATACATTCTTGATTGCTCATGACACCTCTGTTGAACATGAACATTTTCTATGAATCCAAATTGAAAATAAAAATTTTAAAAATCATTGTGTCTAAATGTGTTATTAGTGTTGCATTTAAAGCTGTTTGTGTTAGCAATGCAATAATGTAATAAAATCTGTTAGATGCGAAAATAGATTTAGATAAACGAAAAACAGTATAATAATGAAAAATCAAGATTCTGTAAAGGAATTTGATTTTTCTAATATAGTTCATGTAGAAGAAACTGAAAAAATAGTTAAATTAACAATAATTACCAAATAACTTACTTGTCATCATTGTGGTTTAGAATAACAAAAATTAGTATTAATACGCTCATTGCAAAAAAAAAAAATCAAAGCACGAAAAAGGAAACAATTGTTTTTAATGAAATATATATACAGCTCATGCACAGATAATGAAATGATAAAAATAAATAAAGATGCTAGGACTTATTCACGACTATAGCTTAACAGTAGTTTATGGAACCGCCTTTGGTGGTGATCCATAACTTGCAAAAAATGCTAGATAATCCTATTGTTATCCCACAGTATATTATGCCAGGCATTCACCATATTTATCATATCTGTGATATTTTGAAGTGCCTGAATATCTTGATATCTTGTGCCCTACTATGTCCCAGATATGTCAAAGGTCTAGCCATCCTTATGTCAAAGAGTATTAACTTATGAAAGCAGCTCAGAGATATTTGTGGCATGGGGCCTGGCATTATCTTGTTAGAAATTATCCTCTAGATCAGGGGTGATGAAACTTTTAGGATCTGGGGTCTACTCCACGTTTAAAAAATCGAAGGGGGTTTACCAATGGCAGAGCTAAATTAACATACATATTTATTTTTAGTAACAAGAAAAACGGTTAATTATGTAATTTTTCTAAAATAAAAAAAAACTTAATATTAATATTTACAAAATAAAAATTTACTGGCGAAAATAACCAAAGTATTCATATATCAAAAAGTGACCATCCTATTCATTTTGTTTAGTTGAAATTTGGCACTCTATATCTGCGACAAGTTTATCATATTGTGACTGGTACTAGCTTATTGCAATGCATAAACACTAAATTAAATGTTCATCTGTTAAATGCGACCAATGTATGTTTTTTTTGTTCATGATTGAAAAAGCAGATTCTCATATATACCTTGATCCAAAGTATGATTTGAAATACAAATCAATTTGTAAATATTTGGAAACGTTTTCTCAGAAATTAATTTCCAAAAATCAGTATCGCTAAATATGCTCTGGATTTAAGAAATATATTGCATCTTAATTTAATAATTTCTTCCTCGACCGTGACTGATGTGATATCTATTAAATATCCTATTTTTTAAGATACGTTGTCCATCAATGTTGACATTTTCATTGAGACAATGTCTATCAATTTTGACATTTTCATTAAATGGAAATATCATAAAATTTCTTTCTTTCAACCTAATTAAGTCAGTGAATCTTCTTCCATATCTTTCAAACAAAACAAGTAAGTGTTAAGCGAAATCTTCGAAGTATCGGTTTGTATTATAGATGCTCTCTTCCTCCATGTTTTTGAAGTTTCTCAATTCATGTTTTCCTAATTGAGATGCATACCATTCTATAATTTTTTTAAAGTTTTAATCGCGCTCATCATGTCCGTTTTAGGTTTTATATAAATCGTAAACCTTAAATTAAAAATCTTTAAATCCTAAATCTTTGCACAGTTTGTTTTGGGTTTTAAAGCGTAGACTGTTGCAAATTTTTATTTTAAATCATTCATTGATTCTATGTCAAAAGTCATAAATTAAATTGTTAATGTCCGAGGTCATTATCGGGATGGTCGCGTGGACTACCTAAAATGTCTTCGCGGTCAACGTCTTGGCCACCCCTGCTCTAGATGATGTGCCATGAAAGGTAAGACAATCGACACAGGAGAATAACATATTTGTAAGCTCTTAAAATGTATGAAAGAAAACCTGTTGTCGTGTGAGATAGCACCCGGCACTAATAAACTAGAGACTGGTTGTGTGCTTTTCTTAAGTTAATCTCATTAACATTGCTGCTCCCAGCCTCTCCAGGCACAAACATAGTGGTCATCTGCTTCAAGAGTAAAGCAGGATTCATTGATGAATGCTGTGCAATGCCTGTCTAATAGAGCAACCATTATGATTTATTGCTACACCACCTCAGACAAATTTGTCAATGTTGTGAGGTCAAAGTCAGGTGTCTTAATGACTGCTGTGAGCGTAACTCCACCTCAGCCAAATGCCGTGAAATGAGCACGGGGGATATGTAAGGGATTGTAGTATATTAAAGAGTAGGCAATGATAATGGTGCAGCAGTTTGAACCTGTCAAACAATCTTCTGATGTTGTTTCACATTTGTAAACCTAGGCCTTCTTTTTGTGGATAAGTTCTTCACAGCAGCCATTGTTACGAACATCTTTGCATAACTCTGTATATACGTTGCAGTTGACAATCTATTTTTTTGTATGAACATCCAACTTCACGCATTTTGATAATAGAGACATGTTAGAAATTATTCAGTTCTCTATAAGATCTTTGAAAATGTTGTGACAGCATTATTCATGATTTCTGTTGGGAATCACAGCATCAAAAATAGATAAATTTTTCTCCATTTTTGGTTTTATACTTTGTGAGTTGCTCCGCAACAATACATGCAGCTACCAGAATTAGTGCTCATTTGTTTTTAAAATTTTATTATTTTCTTGTTTCATTAAGCTGTTTTAAACTACTTAATTTCATCTCAATCGGATAAATCCTGTTTGGTTTTTTGGGTTTTTTGATTTTTTTTTTTTTTTTTTTTTTTTTTTTTACAAAAGATTTGTTTATTAAATGATATTAGTCTGTGGAATGATTAAATAACTGGCTTGGTCTGGAATGTGAATGTTTATTTTGAACAAGTGCAAATGAAAAGAAAAAAAAAATCTTTTTAAATAAATGTATAGTGATTAAAAATGCAAGAAATAATTAAATTAGGTTTTTTTTTGTTCAAGTATTCTGTCTTAATTAGAAGTAGTTTCTATATATATATATTTTAAATTCACCATAATTTCATTGAAGCATATTAATGAATTAAAATACTTTAAAAATATTATGCACAATATTTATGTATTTAATTTAAAAAGTTTTGATTGCTTAAAAGAAATAGGTTTTTAGCTCTATAATATTTTTGATATAATTAATAATTTTAAATCAAATATTCTAATTTGAAATACTTATCACTGACATTATTCAAAAATGTAATTAAAATTATTGTGTATATGTATTTAGCCAAAAAGTAAGTATTTTCTTTAATGTGCAAATTGTAGCATCTTTTGGAAAAGTTGAAATTCTTGGAATTTCAGGAAATTCTCAATTTCAGATTTGCAGGTAGCCATGGAAAAGTTACTGCTTAACACTAAATGAAGGGATATTTGATTAGATGAAAACATTTTCCATTTTTTAAAATTTTCAAAGTTAGCTTAGTTAACCTGATATTTTAAAAACATTTATGGAACCCCACTGTCTCTAATAATGTATTTATTTTAATTTAAATTTTTTTGTTGATGCTACATCACTGAATGCTAACTTTTGATACACTTCATTAAAAAAATTTTTTCAGAAACTTACCAAATTTCTTTGTTTGATGTAGATAGTCTTGCAAAAATGTCACAGCTGTAAGCTTTCAACTTTTATCATGACCAAATGTTTTTGTTATCCCTCCAGAAATTTTTATTTTATACATTGTTCAATGATTATAAATTATTAATAATTTTTAAGATTAAATTAAATAATTATGAAATTATTTGTATATTTTTATTGTGTATTATTATTTGTATTATTGTGAGAAATAATTTAAGTTATACACCTAAATTATTTCTCACAATAATTGTTTTTCATTATTCAAGAAAGTGCTTCATACTTTTTTATATGCTAATACTAAATAAAGTACTTCGGGAATGTTAAGTAGAATGAATTTTAAGAATTGTAACTTAATATTTATAAGCGCACTTGGCTTGATTTCCACAGACAAATTTTGTCACATACACTACTCATTTTAAACACTGTGATTGCTTGTAGTTTATATCTGTATATTGATTATGTTGCTGTTTTTTATTACTTGTTCGTGGAAGTTTACTTATCCTAGTTAAATTATAAAAAGTATATTTTAGAAACAATATTAATTTTTAAAGGAAATAATTGTATATTTCGTTATAGGATTGGCTACTTCATTTTTCAATGAAAAGAATAGGAATATGGCTCTGGATCTTGTTGAACTAATAACTGAAACAAAGCAAGAATTGCCAGAGTGGCTTTCCATTCTGGCCAAAGAAGTTCAAATGGAGCAACGATGTAATACTGGCTCAAGAAAATTTTCAGGAGGAAAAAAGTTTGTTTCCCCATTTTATTTCTTATTTTCAAATGTAATGTAATACCATAATTACTTTATTCTTTTTAAGTATTTTTCAAATTATTTCTTGCAAATGTGTTAAATTTACTGAATTATGACAATCAAAATTTGCTTGACATTTGTTTTTCAATTTATAATTGTCTTTTAATATTTATGTATCTATTTTCTTATCTTTTCCCATGTTTTTGAATAAATTTTAATGTGAATTGTTGTCAAATTTGGTATGTAAATAATTCATCTTGTTATTACTAAAATAAATGAGTTTATCAAATGATTGTGGTGATGATGGCTGCCATGAGAATGTTTAAAGTAATTTTGATGTGCACATTATCGGAAGTAAGTGTAATTTTATGAAAATGTCATGGGAAAACATACAAACAAATGTGTAATTTATAGAAAACACTAATTTCACTAATCTAGTTTGGGCAGAAAATATTTTTATATTTATTTAGTGGAAGTTTCACTTTGACTAATTTTACTTTTTACTGCATAAATAAACTTAGACTCTTCAGATAAGCTTCTTAGTAGTATCATTATTTAAAATTTAACTACAATACTAAAAGTATTTCTATTCTGTCTTCCAATCATTGGGATTATTATCTATTAGTATTTAGTAAGATTAGTCTCATCTATTCCTCTCTTTATGAAAATTATTCTTCTATGACTGAAAAAATGACTACTATTTCTTTTTGATCTCTGTGATTTTACTATTATTATTTAGATTTGATATAAGTGAAATGTAGATTATGTAGTTAAAGTTGGTCTTTCTTTAAAATTTAATCTTTTTCTTTTTATGTAGATATGGATCTGGAGGCTTTGGCTCTAGAGATTATCGTCAATTTGGTAATAGTCGTGAGCGATCAAGTGGACCAAGAAACTCTAGTAGTACTAATGCTTACCCCTCTCAGAACTTTGGATATGGAGGAAATCAATTTCCCAATCAATTTAGAAATAACTATGGTGGTGCTTCATCTAATGATTGGTGGGGTAGTTAACTGTTTGGAAAATATAATTTTCAAAATTTGTAGAGTATGTTACAAAAACAATGATTCCTCTAAACAAGAACATATATGTTAATGAGCATGAATTGTTTGTCGCATATCCTGGCATTCTGTTAGCCAATTGAAAGTATATTTTCTGAAATCTAAGTAACATGAAAAGTGTTACTTAGTTTAATCATCATCTTCAAAATATCTTTAAATATTAACCATCAGAATTATCTAACCTTATGTTATAAATTTATCTTTGAAAAATTAATGAATATTTTAATTAAACTTGTCATTTTCAATAAAGTGCTCATATTTAAATTTTCAAAATTATATTATAACTTAGAATATTATTCTAAATTTGACACACAATGCTAAGAATAATGTAAATAATCTAAAATTTTTATCTAGATAAGAAATGTACTGTTTCTTGTTCTGTGCATGAAAGATTTTACAACTTTATTTGGAAGTTCATTGAAGCAGTCCAAAGATTAAACTTGTTACTGCAGAAACTTATAAAGAAAACATTTTCCTGCTATGTATACATTTTAAATTTTGTTTCAGTTCATACACATGCAATCTTTAAGGATTCTATTTTGCATAAAATTATTCCACTATGTGTAGAATTATAAAACTATTGATCTTGTAGTAATACATAGATGCTTCCATTTTATCAAGAATGTCCCATGTCTTATTTTAATTTCAAATATTTTTTTATTTCATATCTGATCTTTGAGTATTAATTATAAATTTTTAAAATTGCAAAGCACAACTATTAGGAATATATAACATTTCGAATTTTAAATTTTGTGAATGTAATCTTATTTGTTACTTTAAAAAATAAATAATAGGCAAATCTATTTTAAAGAGATCATGTTCATTACTTTGTAAAATTTTCATTGCTAGTTCAAGAAATGCATGCCTTATAAACATTTTCAAAGTTTTAAAAAAATTGAACTTTATTGGTGTTTAGTTTTGTTTCTATACCATTTCTGCCAACTCTTGTAATTTCTTTAAGAAAAAATTAAAAAAAAAAAAAAAAAAGATTGTCAAATTTGGTTTTGGAATTTTTCCTTTAAAAAAGAAATGCAATTAAATTTTGTGGTATGATAATTATATTTGTAAAATAGTAATTTTCTGTTACATAAATTATTTTGTTAAAAATCAGGATTCCTTGTACCCTCCTTCAGCCTAATTTCTAATTTCTTTTAAATCTGGTAACAGTTTTAAAGAAATGTGCAACTTTTTCAAATTTGAAGGCTTACTCAATTAAACTTTGTTCACATATGAAATTTTTTTTCTTTAAGTTTTTTCAGTGCTTCAACCGTTTTCTTAAATTGCTTTCATAGTTTAAACTTAGTTAATAATTGTTACCTTGATCTAAGTCAAAGCTATATTTGAAGCACTGTTGGTCAGCATTGTCATTTAGCAGAATTCCTCAATTGCAAAACACATAATTAAGAAACATTTATTACAAATATTGGTATTCAATAAATTCATTATTTTTAAAGCTTACAAAAGGTTTCAGAAATTTAATGCTACATATATATTTAACAAAAATGTAACTTAGAGAAAACTTGTATTTTAAATCTTAATATGCTAATTGATGTTTTTATGTACAATATAGTATTGATTTCATAATTGGTGATGAAATAGTTAATAATTAATTTTTTTAATGTTGAAATATTTCTTAAATTTTTTTGTAAAGCTGATAAGTATTCTATAATATTTCTGACATTACTTTGAAATTTACAAGAGGTGGTAGGGACTCCCAACTTTTAAAATGACAGGTTTTCTCAAGTCTTCAAGTGGATAAAGAAATCCTGTTTGCAATTGTAAAAAGAATTTTCTTATTTTTTTACAAGATTACTATAGCTGTTTGAGAATTCAAAGTTAGAATTCTTTTAATTTAATCTCCTTAAGATGCCATTAAGTGAAACTAAGAATTTTTAATAGTTGTTGTTTTGCATTTAAATAAGTATGTGGAATAATCATGTAATTACTTTTGTTCTGAGCATTTAAAATTTATTTTCACTATTCGTAGGTATGCCAAAACTCATTCTTTGAAATTTTTTTAAATCCTTAATTATTTTATTTATTTTACTAAGAATTCTAAATATGTATAAATCTTACATTACTTATTATAATAAAAACAGATTGGCTTAAGTTCAGTAATTTGTCTTTTTTTTTATAATTGTTGTTCTTTATAATCAATAATTGTGTGATAAAATATCGATTTTTGCTTAAAGGAAGTAAGCATCTAAGGCCATTAACTTAAAATCTTCATTCTTTAGTCTAATGAGTGATTTTTTTATAGCAATAAAATTTTTTCAAGTATTCACATTTTAATGTTCATTTATAAATTAAAATTGTTTGAATGTGTAAGCAAAAAATATTTTTTCTACTACTAACAATTTTATAAACTATTTCATATTTGATTTTTAAAATTAAATTACTAAAAATCTTTGAAATAAAATTTTTTGTTCCAAATTTTTAGAGTAGTATTGTTAAATTTTTCAAAGTGTATCGTATCTTTAAAAATTAGTTGATATTCTCAGGTATATGTTAGGTCAAGCTTGAAGTTTTCCAAAATTGTGATTATGTATTGTATTATTACCTTATGTCTAATTAATATGTAATTAGAAAACAATCAGTTTTTAATCTAAGATTTTCCATTGTTAAATGAGCTTTTCAATGTTAATTAAGAAACAATGTTTTCTGTTCATTCATTTTATAATTGTTAGAGATATCAATTTACGCTTTGATTTTGTTATTTTAATAATATTACATAAAATTTAAGGATTTTTTAATTAATCAGTGGATGTATTCTATTTGAAATTACAACCATATGCTTCTTTTATATTAAGGTTAAATATTAGTTTTAAGTTTTTATGTTTTTGTGTTTTTAAAATTATTTTTGTTTTGTTTTCTCTTTTCCAGTCAATATATGGTAGAGCCACGATTATTTGAGCTGTTATGAACCTCAAACTCTGGGTATCCAAAAATTCATCATACAAATATATTTTAAGTTTAAAGATAACAATATTTAGACTTGCCTTTATAAGTAGGATGTACTTTATACTGTATAATGCAGTAAAAATTAAAATGAAAGCAATATGCTAACTATACTAAGTAAAGTATTATACTTAAAAATAAGTTTTGGTGTTGACTTTGTTAAGATTGAGGCTTATAATCGTGACCTTACTGTACCTGTGTAATGATGTTAAATAATCCTGTGATACAGTCATATTCATACCATTTTATGTTGAATGTTTTTATTAATAATTTTGTTAGTAGTTTTGCTTGCTGTTAGCTTATATAAAAGGCAAAACAGTGTAAATCTTTCTTTATATATTTATGATACAGTGCATAGAAAATTGGCCTTTTATACAATCTTTTTTTATTTGAATAACGTTTAAATCGAAAACTTAAGAAAGAACTTTTTTATGTTAGATAATTTTTTAAAGCATTTCTTATCCTAATGTAACTTTGCTAGATTTCAATTATTAAATTAGGCCTCTTTATATTTAAAAGTGAATTCTGTTTAGACAATTTTTCTATGCACCTTTATAATTGGTAAGATGCTTAATTTATTAGCTCACAAAGTATTTGATTTTTGGTTATGGTTTTTTTTCTAAGTTTGTCAATTAGCCTTAACATTTCATCAAGTTCCCATATTTTAGTTGTTGTGTCAGCATGTCATATGTTTGGTGCATTTTTTAACTCATTAAAATGATTATATTAATATAATACTTTATGGCTTAATGCTAATTAAATCATGAAATTTGTATAAATTATTTCAAGCATATAATGTTGGAATAATTGGAATAAAATTTTGGATGATATTTCTTTGTCTTAATAAATGCATCTAAACATGAATTATATTTTGATACTTATACTGCTAAAATAAATCTTCATTTTTATTTATTCTAAGAATTATGTTAACTTTTATACCAATTAGGTATATTTATTTTCTGTGATACATGTGTTTAAATTGATGCTATTTTACTATTGTAGAAGTTGTATTTCTCTGTGTGTACCTTTATTCCAAAAAAATAAACTGATGGTTATGAGCATTTAAACATTTTCTTATTTTAGCTTTCAACTTAATAAATTTTAAATTTTTAAGCCGGTAAGTTTAACTTATCCACAAATAATTCCTACTTATATTATTCTTTTTGTAATATTTTTATTTATTTTGATTTTTAAATAGTTAGAACAAAATATTGCTCAACCAATATGTATATATAAAAATTACTGACAAAATTCTCAGTTTTTTCACATATGAAACAATATTTATCAAATTGCTTAACAGTAATTCTGTATAGCATTTCAGATTAAAATTTTAAATATCTTCAGTTTTTTAAATTTTCAGTACAAACTTATTTTGCATAATTTAATACGTTATAATGGTGTTGCTAAAAATTTAAGATGTGTATTTATTTAAGCTTAAATGTTGTATGACTTGAAGCAAGGTATATTTTTAAATTTTATTTTTGTTTTTTGGAGTTGTTGCGACATAAATTCTAAAATTTCGTAAATTAACCCTTTAAGCGTGCTTGACGAACTCACCTCGTCATCGGAATTTTGTTTTGTCATTATTGCACTACTTAATTTAACCCTTTAAGCGTCAACGCTACAAGCTTAAAGGGTTAAAGTAATTGCAAATATTATGAATTGTTTATTTGCTTAATATGTTGCTTGAATATTAACACACTTCTATTAATCACATAATGGGTTTAAATTGTTATTTTAAATATCTTTTTTATATATATATTAGGAAAACTGATGGGAAACTTGTTTGTATTTTTCCAAGATGAATTTTGTGCATCTCTAATTCTAATTTAATTAAAGAAAAATAACAAAATCGACAACTAGTTTCTTTTGTTATTCAATAATAGCAATCTTGGTTTATCGGGTTTATGAAATTAAACAGTGAGACAGCTATTTCAGTGAATATCTAATGAAATACTGTTGCAAAAAAATTATTTTCCATCAAAATTAAGCACAGTTATGTGGCTCCAGGGCATTAACAAGATGCTAATACATATAAATTTTCTACTGTTATTTTACTCATCATTTGAATAAAAATGTTTGCTTAATTGAAGTATTAAAAGCAGTTGTTTTTTTTTAATTTTCTGGTTAAAGTATTAATAGGAAAGCTAAATAAAAATACCTGTTGAAATGTTTTTTCTAAAAAGGGACAAGGAATTTTATTTTACTGATTAAAATTTGAAAGGGAAAGTAATTTTAAAATATAATTAGTGTAAGATTGAAGTCATGCATAAAAAATGTTTAAGAATGCAGCTATTAAGATACTATGTGATTTAAAAGATTTATTTACATATAAAATTTCAAAAAAAAATTACATTTATTTTTTGTATCAATTTGCTTATCACTTTAAAAATTACTGTTTAAAAAAGCAATTTTGTATAAAGCTAATTCAATAGCTATAGTGTTTTGGTAGATTCTGCATAATATCTTGTAACTGTTGATATTATTGCTTAGAGTGCAACCTTTTATAAGGCTTTTGTGTTGCTTTTCATGGCATACTTCACATAATTAAAAGAATCTGATAAACTTTCTAATAGGTATCTCAAAAAATGCATTAATCACTGTTTTTCATGGTTAAATTTTTAATTCAAAATGTGTTTACATATAGAAAAATGATCAGTAATATATAACATTCTTTTCAATATTGAAATGTGCATTGTTTTCTTAATGTCATGCTCTAATTAACTTTAAAATTCCTAAAACCTACAATTTGAAATTTTTTTACAATATTCCAAAGTTTAATTTGATTTGTTTTATAATAAAAA
The DNA here is from genome assembly GCA_026290005.1 of Latrodectus geometricus. Classification (NCBI taxonomy): domain Eukaryota; kingdom Metazoa; phylum Arthropoda; class Arachnida; order Araneae; family Theridiidae; genus Latrodectus; species Latrodectus geometricus. Next base: position 516,618 of record JAPDSC010117388.1, read on the forward strand.
TCATAATATTCGTCACCCCTAATACAAAATTAATTTATTACTGAAAAATATCTAAAATAAAAAAATTTAAGTAATTTAAAATCAGTTTAAGAATGTCTAACGCAATTAATTAGACTAACCATCTGTGATTTTCAAAAAAAATAAATAAATAAATAAAAAAATAATAATAATTTTAATCTTTCAAGAGAAAAATATTATTATATAAAAAAGAAGTGAAATTATATTTTTCGCTCATAAAAAGAAAATACCAAGGTATATTAAAGAAAATCTTCATTTGCTTAACCGCTGCTTCAAAATGGTTGACTATATTTCTGTGTAGAAGTAATTGAACTTGCTTAGTTATTCAAACAATACTGTAAAATTTATCTATTCGATTAGAGAAGAAAAATTTATGTTTCATTTGGATGTAAATGAAAATTCATAAAAATTACAACTCTATCATTCTCATTATAATGTGTGTACTGTTTACATTAAAATAAATGCAAGTTTTTGATTTATTTCATACGCAACATTCTTTGCTTTAAGCACTGAAAATGCTGAAAAGGAAATGTATAAGAGAATTTTTTAACTTTAGTACAGAAAACTTTAATTTTTTTTAAATAATGTTTAACATTGCATTTTTAATAATGAATATTATCACATTTATCGAAAATTCAATTTTCTTAAAAAAAATAGTATATAGTTTTTAATTCTACTAATATAAACTTCAATGATTTGCATATATGGATTAGAAAATATTATACTCCAATTTGTTTGAAAATGTTTAAATTCATGTTCAATGAAAACTTTTTATAACAAACAGCTGTGTGTAATTATGAAATGTTTTTTAATAACTATTGGATAATTTTTGTTTTTTTTTTAGCTGCTTCAAAGCCATTATTTCAGTTTTCAAATTAGTCAGTTGCTTTGTTTTTATGATTAGATCACATAAAATGTATTGAGTATCTCAAACATTTATAATGACATGTAAAAAATTTTAAAAGTTATATTAAAATTGTAGAAATATATTGCATCTTTAAGGTTTTCTGAGATTAGGGAGCAATTCATTCATTAGTTTTTGTACTTCTGTATTCCTGATTGCAGAGATGTTTTCATTGCAGCATTTAAATATAATCTATCTTTTGAAAATTAATTTTGAAAGGCCTATGATTTTGTTAAAAGCATCACAAAAACTTTTTTTGAACTGTCCTTTTTATTTGTATTTATAATAGTGTTTTTATTATAAACTCCTAAAAATATTATAAACAATTTAAAACCATTGTTTTTATTTCAGATTAAAAAGAAGCGAGTTGTTTTGATAATGTTTTTAATTTTCAATTTCAGGCTTAATATTAATTTACTAATTAAATGACGTATTGCAAAGTAAATGTCATTTGATATTTTCCCTGTTACTTTGTACTTTATGACAATTTCAAATGTTCTATTTGATGTTTTTAAATTGCATATTTTGAAAAATAGATACCTTATGATACTGAAATCAAGTAAAATTGTTTTTATTTCATTGTACAAAAATGTATTGTTGTTCATTTTTTAAGGAAGTCTTCTAAGTTAATTATTTTTTCATTTGTATCCATCAAAATCAAATTCTATCAACAATGTTCAAAATGAGATAAGACTTTCGACATTGTCAATACAAATTTTTAAATGAATCATTATTTATGCACTCAATTAACAAATGATAATCGTATTAGATAAAAGTAATATAAAAAGTCATGCTTGTTAATAAAAAAATGTTCTTTTTAAACCATTTTAGAAATGTTGATGTAAAAAATTTTATAATTTACAAAGCTTGATTATTCAATTCACATTTATTACTGGAAAAAATATTTGGAAAATTAAATTGGGATTTTAAATAGATTAATGTTTTTCATATGCTAAATTCTTTTTGGGAAAAATAAAAAAAAAACTAGGAAAATTTATTTCTCTCTCTCTCTCTCACACATTTTTTTAATACTGCAATTAAATATGCTTATTTGTTTCTATTTTGTTTTTGGCATACTGAAACTTATGTTCATTTTTCTTACAAAAAAGTTCATCCTCTGATTTGAATATTGAATGTTTGTATGTACGGAAATGTGAAAGATCTATTTATCATGTTACCACATTAGTAATAAAAACCCACCAAAAAAAAACATCTAAATTATATTTTCTATTTTGCTCTTTATTATATACCCTTTTTATTTGCCTTTTAACTCATAATAGTTTCTATTTTTTTATATATATAATCTAAATATCTTGCTAGCCAACTTAAAAGAGTAATTTGTGAAACAGAAGTCGTAATTTAAAGCAGGAATATGTCAGTTAAACATATAACTGACTAATGGGAAGTAAGATTTTTGAACGTTTTTTTACATTTTTAATTATGTAATCAACATTTGAAGCTAACATAGCTATATTATGTAATTTTAATAATTTTTTCTGCTGCTTTGCGATAAATTTTAAGGAAATTATTTTTGTGATTTTTTCCTAACATGGAAATTTACAAGTATTAATTTATGCAATTTGAGAAAAAGTTCCTTATTTTTTCACACTTAGTACTTAAAAAAATGAGATTATATTAGTGTCTAAAACAAAAAGTGAATTTCATGTTAATTATATCAAGATTATTAAAAATCCAAATCATGTTATCTGAGATTCATTTGATTACACTGTCTTTGATTATGTTGTTAAATCTATTCAAAATCATATGTTATGCCAATTATTTAAAGTTGGTGAATATGATATTCTTAAAATAAATAAATTCTGAAAACTGGATTATAATCTTTGAGTATAATTTATTAATATATTTCACTATATAAATTTTCTTTTGCCTTTTCTGGATGTAATCCATTTTTTTAATTAACTGTAAAAGGAGAATGTAGTAAATAATAAACCAAGGGCATAGAATGAAAAACTTAATTATATAAAGAATTAAACTTATGATCAAACAGTAAAATAAAAAATTGCTGGATTTTAATATTAAAATTCTAAATAGTATTAGTGAAAATTTTGACTTAATTTTGTGTAAAATATTTCCATTCAATGCCATAATTGTTATAAAATCCATGTAGGATATTAAAGCCCAAAGCCTAAAATTTTCATAATTATTTTTATATTTATAAAAACAAATCTAAATCATTGTTGACTAATATATTGAAATTATCTTATTAATTTTGAATAAAAGAATTTATTTTACATTTCTTGAAATAATATGTAAATTTAAAGGAAATATTAATGAGACAAGTATACAAAATATTAAATTTATGAAACTACTGAAATATGCTTCATTCATTTGCTTGTAGAATTCTGTTAATACTTCTAATTTCTTTTATATAAATTTCCCATTGGTAAATATAATTGTGAAAATATTTTCATTAGTATTAATTTTATTGGAAATCTTATGTAATATGGTACACATCTACAGAATTTTGAACTAAATGTATGATTTATTACTGATACAATGTTTTTTTTTTAATTTAATGTAAAATTAACGTTCTTTCATTGATACTTTTTACCTAAAAAAAAAATAATAAATAAAAAAAAAAATAGCATACACCTTTTTTGCTTTGTGTATAGGATAAACAGTAATTTTTTTTTTTTGTTTTAAAAACTAGTCATTTCAAAAGTCATCATTAGATGTTTTGCAAATTGATTGCAATGTTTCAGAAATAAATAATAGATTTGATGGAAATAAATATATATATATATATATACCATATTCATTTAAAAATTATATAAAATACAGTGTTAACTTTAAATGTGTAATGTTAAAATATTTTTAGAGTATTATGAATTGTTTTATGTATTTTACTAATAATGTATTTTTATTAAAAAAACTTTTTCTTTTATAAAAAAATGTCTACCATATAATTTATGTATCGTTTAATTTCTGATGATCAATATTTTTGTACTGAAGGTATAAGTTATCTGTATTGTATATAGCATTGAATAAATCTTTTCTTATCTAATTATAAAGTAAATTTCAAGTGGGTTTTTTTTTCCTCCTTAATAATTACAAAGAGTGAAGTGTGTTAAATTATGCAAATTTCTTGTTACTAGAGTAAGAAATGTTTTAAAAAATTAATACATACCTAATATTTTTGCAGAAATTGTATGTTTATACCCAGTAAGCAATACATTAAGTATGTTTATATTCAGCAAGCAATATATTTGTTTTAAAGTAATGTTTTAATGTACTGTAACATTTTATATAATACATTATGTATTGTGAAAAATAGTTTTTCAATATATTTTCTTAAAATTGCAACAGTGAAACATTTTTAATGACCTTCTGAAGTCTGGGTTAAAAAAAAATTCTTAGTACAGCTGAATATGAAAGAAAATATTATGTGTAAAATGGCCATTTAATGTTATATGAAGACGTGAACAAATATTTGTACCTTATAAAAACATTCTTACAATTATAACATGTTATAAAGTATTTTTATTTCTGCATTTTCAAATTGCAGTAAATGTTGGGAATGCCTACAAAAATCTTGACTAAATTTCTAAATTGTATCAATTAGAATGCTTCCTTTCCACTTTTCTGAATTATCACCAAAATCCTTTATTTAGCTGCTGTATTTTTACTCTAGAAATTTCATAAAAGCAAAACTAAGATGCAGACAAGGAAGTTCTAATTCTTTGAAAATTGCAACTGAGAAAAGCAAAGTTAACTTTGAAGTAGTGTTTAAAACATATATATTGTGTGAAATTGTTATTAGTTTGGAGGGTTGTTAAAATAGTTTCACTGTTCTTAATATCATTGTAATTAAAAACTTTGTTAAATTTTGAATTGGTAGCCTAATTTTAATTCTAATAAATTATTTGATGGTTTATATTTATTATGCCTCAGAAACAGAATAATAAAGAAATGTTTGTGATACTTTGTTGTTAATTGCTTATTGAAGTAATTATCCTTCTGAAATATTTTATAGTATGATGTATGTTACAAAATTCTATAACCAGTTTTTTTTTTTTTTTTTTAAAGTGTTATTATATCTTTTTCAAACTTATGCAAATGGAGATTTTTATTTCAGTAGTAGTAATGTTTAAGTCTTCAGTTTACTTCATGAGAATACATATAATCTTCATAATTCTTAAAATAATGTATATTTAAGGAACACATTTTTAAAAAAATATTTCTTAAAGCATATGAGACCAGTGTACAAGACTTTACTTTAGATACACAAATGCATAGGTCCTATCTGATAATGAGATAGTTTAAGAAAAATTGTATTGTAAAGCAGTAAATAAATACACAGTACATGTCAGACTTCTTAAAAACCTGATCTATTGCATTCTTAAATTGGCTGCTTTTTTGAATAAATCTAGTTTAACAGATTTCTGTAAATTGTTATTGTGTTAGCTACATGCTTTCAGTATAAGTTCAACATTTCATTTCTGATTTGCTGAATTCTTAACATTTTGCTCACTGCAGAATATTCTTTCTTTTGATTTTGTGCCAGGAAAAGATTCTCACACTCTCATCTCATTTTTAACAATAAACGTGATTTTATTAGTAGTTTCAGAGTACTTATATATTCTATAATTCTATGTATTCTCTTTCAAAGTGAATGAAGAATCATTTAAATTGAGTTAAGAAATATTATCAAATTATGTCTAAATACTCTGTTAAGTAAAATAATAAACCTGCGAGATAAATGCAGAAGAGAATGTTCTCAGCAAATATTTCAAAAATACTAACAAAATATTTAATTTTCTGTCTTTTAATAAGAAATTGTAAAGTGAATGAAAAAGATTATCTTAATTTTAATGCATATTTGCTACAGACAAACCTCATTTGTATGAAGTAACGTTCTATATATGTTCAGTTATGTTAAACATGGAAATGTAAGATCAAAAACTCTGTTTTAAATTTTGCTTAACAAGATCAATTGTACTAAAAATGTTAAGTACACTGGCTTCCATAAAGAAAAGAACGTTTTTCGAAGTTCACGATAAAAAAAGTGATACTGAAATAAAATGTACACTAAAACGCTAGCTATCATTTCTTTTGTATAGAAAAGAACAGGTGTATATGAGTGAAAAAAAGATACAAATGACCAGTTGTGTGTTTCCGAGAACTAATAGCAAAGAAGTGCTTGTTTTGATTGAGCAAGAGAACATGTTTTCTAGACTAAACAGCAATTTGCTTCTATACTGTTCACAGAAGAGTCAAATTCACATGAAAGAGCGATTTAGGGCGCTAATGTTCTGGAAGATACAAGTATCAAATACAATTCATCCAATGTTGTTGAAGGACAGTTGCAAAGGTCACAGTTTGGGGGAAAGGATTTGTTTTGGTGGCCTCACTGATATTCCTCTACTTTCATTGAACTCTGAAAGGGTGAGATATTAACAAGAGATCCTTGATCCATGTATCACTGCTATTTGAAATGACTGAGTTATGTTTTGATAATATGTGACTTTATAGAATTAAGCTTTTTGAGGATCATGTTTGGAGTCTGGGCATTTTGATTCTCCTGACCTAAATCGGATAGAGTAATGTTTATCTTAGCAGATAAGTCCCTGTTTGACTTCTCTGTGTATCGTTACATTAGATGAAACAAGAATAACAAAATATCAGGTAACACTCCTCCTTTTGATGCCAAAATTTTATTAGCAGCATGTATAGAGTGAAAACCACAATATGTTGCAATTAGGGATAGATAGGAATCTATTTATTGTAACATTTGCTCATGAAAGTGTGGTGTACTTGTTGTCTTGTGCCAGTATGGGATGCGCTGCTCCACTTTTCCAGTTGAACCATAATTTGGTATGGAGTCCGACTTCCTCAGTACACATGCCATAGGTAGGCAACCATTCATACAAAGACAGGAGAAAAAGTACATCCATGCCCGAACACAGGATTTCCCTATCCTCAGTCAGGCACTAGACAAGGTCGGCAGCACTTTTTTGTAGTAAATTATGTTTATATTTTAAGTTATGTAAATTTTTATGCTGCCTTCAGTAAAAAAAACTTTTTTTATTGCACGTTCATTCTACTTCAAATTAAATTTAAAAAACATGCATGTAAATATTTTTGAAAATATGTATAGATTAAATTCTTCAATTGAAAACTATCAATCTATAAAATTATCATTTTTTTGCACGCAACTAATTCTTTGATTAAAATTATTTAACAACATTGCTGTCATCTAAATCCAGGTCATTTTTTGCACATAAGGGTTAATTAGACTGGGACTTATTGTTTTAAAATAAACCATTCGAACATCGGTAGGAATCAAACTAAAACTGTTGAACCAAATGTCAGAAAGCTAATCATTCAGCTGCCTCCTGGGATATGCATAGAAAAAAGACACCACTAAGAGGAATATTTTACTGTGGTATTAAAACTTTAAAATATTTCATCGCTGTACATAACTGGGATAAAAGAGTCAGTAAAATCTTGTGAAAAGTTAGAAATTTATTTAATAAAAATTAATCAAAGGGAGTTCGGATGGCATTCAATGTCTTTTTACAATTCAAATTTATTTAGCTTCACAAAGCTTGAGACATATGTAGAGGAGTTAACATTAACTCAAATGTAGCATCTGTTAAATTTGCACCCCTAAGATTAGCTTCATGCAGATCACTTCCAGACAAATCACACCTCTGAAATGAAAAAATTAATTTATATACATTTAAGTGTAAAATATCAAAGGAAAATGTGATTATTGAAATTTTTAACTGAGCACAATTTATGACACATGATAAACATCATTCACCAAGTTTTTAAACTAAATTATCGGACATAAACAATTTTAAAAAAAAATAGTACATAAATAATTTTATTCAAGCAGAAATCCTATATTTCATGAAAAATTAAAATCGTAAAAAAGTAATATTGAAATATTGTTTTTATTCCCTAAGAAAAATACATTTACATATATTTAATGAGAAAAAATAAACAAAATTAAGATAGCAACTGGCATAAAGCTACAATTTAACAAAAAAAAAAACTATTCATGCTTTCGTTCATTTAACTTTCTCTACATATATTAGACTATTATATGATAGACTTTTAGAAAAAAAAAATTTTTTTTTATTAATGTTACATGTCTTTGGGGATTATAAGCAAAATTTTAATGTATGTTAACATACATGCAAATTTCACAATTTAAACGAAGAGAGTTACTTTATATATAGTATAGAAAAGAGAGAATTTAAAACAGTTTTGTAGCATTAATATTAGAAACGTGATTCAAAATATTTTTATAAAGCATTTAACCATTTTTAGATTGTCTGCTATGCATGGCTTTTAAGTGATCACAGCACTCTCACAAAAAAGCTTTTCAGGTGAAAGTCTAATGAACAGTGGATTTCTTAGCTAACATAAAAAGCTTGAAAAAAATTGCTACTGTCAAATATTTCAACAAATATTTGCGTTAACACCATTAAGAAATTTCCAGTATACTGGAGGAAATTAGGAATGTATAAAAAGTAACTATTACTGTAAATCTTTCTTTTACAAAGTGTGTTCACATATTTTTGTAACAATTTTAATTTTCTACATAATATTAATTTAAAAATGTAATTGGTATCAAATTGTTATGGAACTTACTTATCGTCAGAAGCATTAAAAATACTCTGCTTTAAAATGTTGCTGAAAAATAAACAATAGATTGACGACTAGATTGGCAAGTGAAAAATGGAGTTACAATTGATGAAGCTTGGATACATTTATCTACTGCAACAAAAAGCTTCTGAAAAAGAGTTATCACTATTTTACTTTTAGTTAGTTACACTTCCGAAAAAGAGCTAACAAGTTGGTTTAAAGACAACAAGAGTTTTTCCAAAGGTTTTATGGTTATTACTCGATTCTCTTATCAAGAAAAACTTAGGAAAGAAGAAAAAAATGTCAAAATTAATTACCATAATTATCAGAAGTATGTTTTGACATCTATTTTCAAAGAAATTCGATTCTTTTATCCAAGCAATCTTCACTGTGTCAAGTTCTATCAGGATACCTCTAAATCTATTGCTCTATATTTGAAAAAATGAAACTGAAATTGAAGCTCTTAAGCCCTTTGACGTTTCACCTATGGATTACAGTGCATTTAAACTTATAGAACAAGTTCTTCATCAGCAGCATACTAACATTGGATGGACTCTTAAAAGATTATGAAGGTGGAATGGAACAATATTAGCCTCTATGTTTTAAGAAAAGAACTTATATCTTGGAAATCATTATGTAATGTGATAGTGCAGAGAAAAAGCTATCAGATTGAATATATAGAAATAAAATACTTTTAGTTACATTATTATGTATCTTTACAAAATCATTACAAAAATGTGTGAACACCCTCTGTACTCTTAATCTATTTTGAGAAACAACATTACTATGAGAATTTTGGCAATCATCGATATAAACTGAAGTCATATGGCACTATATTCTGCTGTAATAAATACATTACTAGTAAAAAGTACAAAAGAAAAGCTAACTATGGATAAAATTTTTATACATTAAATTGATTAGAGTTTCCATACACTTTTATAAACTTACCTCTAAATCAGCACCAGCAAGTATAGCACCACGAAGATCACAATTCATTAAAATTGCATTTTTTAGAGTCGCAACTCTGAGATTAGCACCAGCCATTTGACTTCCTTCAAGATTAGCTTCTCTTAAATTGGCACCTATGGTAAAAGAAATTAAATACATTTAAAAGAAAATTTAATTTTAATTAAATAAATAAAAGATATAGTAATTTAAGAATGCAAAAATCATTAATTTATTCCCTTCACATTAACAAGAAAATTTATGGATTATTATTATTTTTGATTAAAAATGTCAAACGTCTTGGTGGCATAAATAACTCTGTAAAAATTCATGTAAAGAAATCAGTGTAATAAATGTCATATACATGAAAATAGTCTTATAGGCCGCGGTGGCCAGGTTAGTTAGGGCGTCCTTCTCGTTACCAAAAGGTGGTGAGTTCGAATCTTGCTTAGCCGAAGATCCGTCCTGTTCACTAATGGCGACTGGGGCATGTAAAATATGTTGGGTCGCAATGTCCTCCATGTTCCCATTACAAATTAATACCTCTGGGGGTGGTTGGAGCCAGGCTTTGAGTCTTCACTGGTTTCAATCTCTAAATTAAAAGATTCAAATGGTGCTGCCATCTATAAGCCAAAAGTTATACTTCCACCTTCGTATGAGGGTGCTCTATTAAATAAACGGAAGGAAGACGCTCTCTGACTTCATTCGCCTAGTCTCTAACGGGCAAGCTTGGCATTGCAAAGTGTCCTCAGAAACAATAAAATCATCTTACTAAATAACGGTTTTGAATTATGCAAGTGTAAAATGTAATGCTATACTTTTTGCTTACGCAATAAGTGAATTAGCTACTTGATTAGGTAAGTGTACGAAATTAAAAAAATATGGGGCTAAAAAAGCCCCAAAATTTGCTGGGCTATGATATACTATTGTGGATAATTCGATAAAAAAAATTGCAATCAGAAAAACTTACAATAACCCACATAACAAGTACGTTTAATGGACGTCAACGAAAGGTCCATCATATCCAGTGGATATCTGCTGGACGTCCATGAAAGGCTATTCAATGGATGTTTGCTGGTCGACTAATAAGGATATCTAACAGTCGTTAGTTGTGGATGTAATCTGGATATTTATCGTAACTTGAAAAATTAGTAATTTAGCAGACTATTATTGTGGATGGAATATGAATGAATGTGTTATTTAAATTTATTAAATAAATTAATATCATATATGTTATTCGTAAGAAATCCTTTAGGTATGATTTATAATTAAGATATATTGATTTTTTCACGTTACTTAATTTACTAATACATTCGAAGTGAAGAAAATTATTCGACAAACTTCGAATAATTTAACGATGACTTTATATTCATAATTATTGTTTTCAAGTATCTTTCATTAAATTTTATGTAAATGTTCATTTATTTGATTAAATCATTAATTTCAAGCAGAAAATGTAAAAAAGATTTTGATGCGAAAATATCTTTTGAATCGTAACTGTTTCATTGGAATTGACCATTTTGACATTCTTTACGTACAACATAGAATTTTTATAGTTCCAAGAACGTCTTCAAGATCATTTTTTTTAGATTAGAACAACAAGTTTAAATTAGATAAGTTGACTGAAAACCTAAAATAAAAGTTATCAAGTTTTGAAATGAATTAAATATATATTGCAAAACAATTGTGATTATTTTCTTCATAATTCCACAGTAAATTACAAGAGAAAGATATTTTATTACTAATTATTGTTAGTACATATCTTATTATTTATTGGAAAAAGTTTGATTAATTTAACAATTTTGTCTTAAAATATTTTTAAGGACGGATAAAATTATTATTTTTTAATTATTATTACTTGGAATTAATATATGTTATAGACACTGTTTAACTTAAATGTACACAACTCAAGTTGGCAAGAAAATGTGACTTGTTTTTCTAATATATATGACAAACATGAAACTTTAGTGATCTAAAATATATAAATTAATAAATATTTTACAAAAGGAAATAAAAATTTTTTCTTTAACATGAAATAAATCCTTATTGTGTTTGTTTGTTGAATTTTTGCTCAAGGCTTTATTAAATATTGTTGCATGGAATGAAAGGAAACTGATATTGAGCTCTGATTAGCTTAATATAATAACTATATATTATATGGAAATTCTAATTAAAGAGTGTTTGTAATTAATTGAAAACAATTGACATTGAATTTAATTCTTAAGTTTATCTCAATGTAATTAATTAAAGAGCAATACATTTTGTTCTGGAATACTTTTCAATTCTAGAAAACAAGTAACATTATTTCTCTTTTTTTTAAATTGTCATTTATGTTACCGCTATGAGTAGAGAAACATATTTATGGTATTGGATCCCCTTTTATTCATTCCCACTGTGCAATTTTTCTTAAAAAAGTAATATTTATTTTTATAATTTTTGTTTTTTTATCTCTACAACGTATGCCTCTTATCTATTCTAAACATGCCATCAATCAAGAATGCAGATGAGAAGTGTTTCATCTTCAATATTAAATTTTCAGAGTTTTCAAGCATTATAGATTTCATATTTTTAGTAGATTATTTTATAGTTAATCCATTTATGAGGCTATTTTTTTAAGGCATTTTATAGTGCTTGGACATTATTTTATGATGCATATTTTCAGTATTGTATTGTTAAACTTACATTTTCACATTTAAATTGAAACCATTCATAAGTGATTTTTTTATTTGTACTTTAGTATATCATTTATAAATATTTAATGTAAATTTTACTTCAGTTTTCATGGCATTAATTACATGTTTGTATTTTTAGCAAGTCAGTATACAATATACACTTTTTTAAGTGGTATTTGAAGAACTTAATGTTTTTTGTTTAAACTGAAATTTAAATTCTTAGTAATTTTTTTCTTTCAAATTCTTAGGCATTTTGTTTATTTTGGTATACTCACAAAAAATATGGTAATAACATATTAGTATTACCGTTTATAATTTAATCTTATGAATATAATTGTTTTCTTATGTAAAGTGTAAGTAAAAAGTTTTATTATTGCTTTATTTTGTTATATCATGACACAATTTACATGCATTGATTGGGCTTGTCATAAAATTGGCTGTGGTGAAGCTAATACATAAATATCAAATTATGTTCTACTTCTATTCTGTTGTATAAGTTTATCTTTTTTCAGTTTATAATTAAGCATTATTCTGACAAATAAAATAAGTTTTTCCCTATTTAAATCTAAACTACGTAAGCATGCTATAAACTTTAAGTTATTTGAACCACTTAAGTAATGGTTTAAATAGAACACAGCAAAGTGAGTACATTCAACAGGACCTACTATTAATTTATCTGACATTAATAACAGGATTTTCTTTTGAAAATTAGGATAAATACCTCATAATTTCCTGTAATTAGGAAGTGTTTTCAATAAAATATTTTTAAAAATAAAGTTAAGAAAAAAGGAATATTAACATATCCTATAATTTATTTAATAATTGACATAAATGTCCTCTATACAAATTGATACAACATTTTAACTGAATTTTAATATTTATCTTAGTAATAAAACTGAAGAAATCTAAAAAATACATTCATTAATCAGCAGTAATAAATTGGTTTAGAATTGTTTAACTTTGAAATTTCAAAATGTTTATTTTCTTTAAGATGCTGTAAAAATGAAAGCTCCCTTGGCCAATGTTACTGATGTACTACTAATACCCTGCATTAAAAATTGTTCACACATGCATAAATTAGATTCCTAAATGAAATGAAAAAGTTGTACAATAAAATGCTACATTCATATGATGTTTTGAATGCAATTTAAAATGCACTATAATTAAATACTTCATAAATTTACAACATTATAAAAGTTAAATTTTCTTAAACACATAATGTTCATACTTTAAAATAGAATTTTAAATATTTATCTGCAAAATTGATTTCTGGTTAAACTTTTAACTTAATGTTAATTTGTTTTTTTATCTTAAGATAATCTTTGATACACCTTGTGTTTTGATTTTACTTATTTTACAAAAAACTCCTTTCTCTCTCTTTCTCTGTTTGTTTTCATATTTCATTTTCTTTTTATTATTAAGTCTGCATATTCTATTAAGCAAATTTTGAATAATTTAGCAAACTTCAGCTTCAACACATTTCTGCCTTTGAAATGTACCATTTCTTTGTCATTTGAAAGTATTAAATGGATTGCTAACCTTTTTTAATTGGTAATAAAACTGAAGAAATGACTAAAATAAAAAAGATATTTTTCTTCTTCAAAATTCAAAATTAATTTCAGTATGAACTTGTAATTTATTGTATTTTTTAATTTGTTGAAAGTTATTGCTTAATTAATGTGAAATATTTTACGCTCAATATATTTTAAACAATTGATACTGTATATTATACATAATTTAAAATTGCTTGAAATTTTTATAGTATAGGCATTTGTAAATTGAAAAATAATATTTTCATGATAAATTATTTTTAATCATAAGAAAAGAATTATACAATAGAACAGATAAGAGAATTGCATTTAATACTTAATAAATGTATTTTGTGTGAGAAATCTATTAATTAATTTTTTTTAAATGAGGTGTAATTTAAATGAATTCATCTGAAAAATTTCCTATAACAGAAAATGGGTTTATGTCAATAAAATTTATCCTTGTAGAATTAGAACAATTTTTAATGTTAAACTAATTAAGTAAAATTATAGTTTTTGAAATTTATTTATTTAGCTAATTCGATTAAATAAGAATTTTTAATAGGCTATCAAAATAATTGGAGCTGTACAAGAAACAGCCATGCATAAAACCAAATAACTTATGATTGGAAGCTCATGTGCATGCAGTCATGTCAGATTCATGATGTGACTACTGATGTGATGTGAAGTCATATCCAACACACATCCGCCAGTGGTTATCTGTGGACATCCATTAGACGTCTAGTGGATATCTACTGGACCACGGTGGATCTTTCAAATAACATCCAGCAGACGTCCAATAGCTGATGATTTACTAGTGTTGTGTGGGAAAGTTTTAAAAGCTTTCTTGACTTGGCTGATGTATTTCAGCTACAATCTGCCTTTCCCAGCAGCATTCAAAAATGAATTGGGATCCTCAGAAAGATGAAACATTCGTTTGTCGACAGGGTCATTTTGCTTGATATGACATGCGCTGTAATGTCAAATTCCTGTATCATTATATTTTAGTTAAAACCTGTAAGTTACACAGCAGATTTTAAACTAAAAGTTATGGAGAAGACTACCGAAGAAAATTAGGATGGTAAAAGATTGTTTAATGTTTACAAATAAAATATTAATTTTGAAAAATGCGACTGGCATAAGAAGCTAACCATTGTTAAATCTCACTGCTTGGAATTAAATGAAAAATTAAATAAATGGATTTTAAAAGAGAGAAAATGAGAAAGCTGTCAAGAACAAATATAAGAAGGAAAGAATTTATTGCAAGAGAAATGAATACTTGTTCTGTTGCTAGTTAGTTAAATTTATATATATATTTATCAAACAAATAATAAATCTTATAGCTTTATTACCTAATAGGATAAGAATTCAGTCTTGAATACAATGGAAACCTAACTATAGATAGTTTTTCTAATGAGAAGGGCAGAATAAAACTAGCGCTCTGGTCACAAATACAACTCAAGTTTCAGCATTCTTTCTGAAGAGTAGATGAAGAAATAATTACATGTTGGATCATATTATTCTTCAAATAACTGCATCTTAAGTAAAAAAAACTGTTGAATTTGCACAAAATAATTTATGAGTTATTTATATTTTATTGTTTTATTAATTTTACTCAAAACTAGAGATAAATTCAGCACTTAATTTATAAGTGCTGAATTTATCTCTAGTTTTGAGTTTCTTCTCTGGAAGTTGTTATTATAAGCTGACCATACCAGTTTTATTATGGTAAAAATCAACAAGAGTATTAATTATTTAAAATATTTAATTATTGTTTTTTTATTCTAAAGTTTAAGAGTATTAAACATAAATTAGCAGAGCAAATTTTCCCTTACATTTAAGAAACTGGTTTTTACTATTTGAAAACTAAACTTAAAATTTGGAAATTGTTTGCTATTTTTTATTTAAAATATATTTACCATTATATATCTAAAATAGATTTTATGAATACGCTACTTATATTTTGAGTTTCCCACAAGATAGCTACAACATTAAATATTTAAATATTTCACACTTTGAAGTTACATTTGAATTTAATTTTGGGATGAGAAGTTATAAATGAAAATTTTAAAAATACAGTACAGTCATAGTTCTCAAGACATAAATTTCAGTCATCACCAGTTAAAGATTAATCAATGTACTCTCTAAATAATTTATATTGTTAATGTAAAATTAAAAATTAAATACTATACATGAAAAATATAATGTACAGTAAAATAATACATGATGCATAGAGAGAAAAAAAAAACAGCAAAAAAGTAATCAATGTATGAAAAATATATTTAACTATAAACTTCTATAATGTAATTTATGTCAAATTTTAATAACTTTTTAAATATCTTTTCTAAGAATGTTTCTTTTTAAAACATTCTTAGAAAAGATATTTATATAAAGTATATATTTACTAAAATTGTAATCTTTTATTATAATTTTGTATAAAAAAATTGCACAGATTTTAACAAAACTGTTAATATTTTAACCAAAATATGGGGCTCAAATTATATATAAAAATGGAATAATGCTTAAAAAGCAATTTTTTGTTTTCTCTCTGAGGATGTAATAATGATTTATCTAACACTGAATTTTATATTGTCTTATTAATTTTTCAGATGAGATAGGAGAATTTATGAGCACAACCAGTACTCATTATAATCAACTGCGTTTCAATCAAAGATTGTTTTTAAGTATAATGGGATCTAAAAAATCTAATTTTCCAGAATAAAGGATTAAATTTATAGACTTCTGTGAAGTATGGTTCCTGCCAAAATCTCTGGCCAGAGTAGCCGCTATAGTCGGAAATCACCTGTGCCACATTTCTTTCCATTGATTCAAAGAGACTTTGGATGTACAGCAGACCAAGCAGCTTCCACACGTTGCCACAGTTGATCTGGTGTGGCAGCTGGGGATATATTCTGGGTCAACCGTTGAGTAACCATGGATCACATGTTTCTATCAGCGAAAGTCCTGGAGAGCAAGCTGTCCAGGGAAGCAACTAAACCTATTGATTGATGAAGAACCTTTAGAAATTGCCTGCCATCTGTGGTCATACATTATCCAGTTGAATTATGGCTATGGGTAAGCCCTGAAGGTAAGGAAGAACAACTTACACCTCAGAGATGTAGCGCTGACTATTTAAAGTACTGGCAATGCATACTAGAAGAATGTGAAAGTGATATCCAATACTGCCCCATAACATTATACTTGTTTCAGAACCAATGTGGCAATGCATAATGCAGGTGTTCATCATTTTTTCTCCAGTGTCTCCAGACTCAAATGCAACCACTCTGGTGTTGCAGATAAAAGCAAGACTCTTCAACGAAAACAATTTCATTCCATTCTGCCCTCCACATCTTTCTTTCATTGCAGCATTGGCAGCGGAGACGCCTGTGGTTCTGCATCAAGGGTAGATGTATTAATGGACTTTTTGAGGACAGCCCACTCTGCTGTATATGGTGTTGAATGGTATGCGCAGACTCTAGATGTATTACAGACTGAATGTGCTGTGCTATGGTTCATGATATGGCTGAGCGATCCATCATTGACATACACACAATTTGCCTGTCATCACATGAAGTGGTGCACTGAGGTGGATGCGATCGAACATGTTTCGTTGTAACCTCCATCAACCAACGATTTCATATTTGCCTTACAGTTGTTTGGTTTCATGCAACACAATTATCGTTTTCCCTGTAAGATAATCCACAATCTGGGTAGGCCACTATTCTTCCTCTTTGGAACTCGGATACTTGATCAAGAAATGATCGCTGTTTTCTACAATGAATAATTGTTGAACTTGAAATCGTTCAAATCTCCAAGGCTTAAATAGTGCTTTAAAATGCCACCATAGGCACATGTGATGAGTATCTGTGCTGAAATTCTAGTCATTTGCATACCTCAACTGCCTTAATGTATGTTGTAAATTTCATATTATTTGCATGCTTTTTTCAAGTGTCGCATTTATGGAGGCCAGCAGTGTAATATTAAGTCAGAAAAATACTTAGTTAACATCAAAATTAAATTTTATGATAAACTGATTTAAATAATTTTCAGAAAAGTAATAAACTGACTTTTGATATACGTGTTTAAGAAAAGAAAAAGATTGTACAAGCTTTAATTCATAATTTCAGTTACACTATACTAAATCAACAAATGTAAAGGGTAGTTAAGAAAATTAGCTGAATTGAAAAAATTTCTTTAAACTTTATGGAAGATATAACTGTATAACACATGAATTCTTTTTTCTAGCATTTCTTTAAATTTTTGGGAAAATCTGAATAATAATAATATGGTATTCCTTTTTGTATCTTTAGATCATTTTGAAAGTAAAATGACCTACACAAATTAATACTTTCATCTACATGTCATTCTAAAAAAACAAAATGATGAAAATTAAAAAAATCGTAAGTCAAATTAAAAACTGAACCATAAAAGAAACAAAATGTAATTTGATAATAGAATAAACTATATTTTCATGGTTAAACATTTATGGCCTACTCCAGTGTTTCTCAACCTTTTAGTATTCACGGCCCAATTTTCAATCATAATTTTCATCGAGCCCCCCCCCCACCGCATACAATAAAATATATACAATAATAATGTATCTTGAGTATTTTGGCGCTAAACCTACTCTACAACCTTAATTTTAAACTTTACAAATTACCAAGAATACCGAAATTTATTGACATTTTGCAACACCGATCCTCAGCATTGAAAAAACAGGAATCCTATGCTTTTTTATTGCTCTTGCGTCCCGCTATGTTGGGCATTCTCACAATTTCGCGAGAAGTTTCGATTTGTCTGGAATTTGTCTGGTCAGCAAAAAATTAAGCTAGGAGCTTGCGCAGATGTGAACAAATGTTTTCTCATAGGGAGAAGGAGAAAGTTCTATGACGCCAATTTCAATTTCAGACAATCTCATTTCAGTCGATCCTTCTATCGCTATTGAATCTATTCTGAATGTGTATATTATATATATTTTCGTGTAATTGCAATTCACCGTATTAAATATTCACGGCAGCAGACTAATGCAGAATCATGGATAAATTTTTAAGCGGGCGTAAGTGAGCATTAGACGATAGACAAGCATCAACAATACACAGATGAGCGTGGTTCCGAAAATAAAATCAAGAAAATATTCTCAAGAATACTTAAATTCTGTGTTCACTAGTACTGAAGTATATGAAGAAGAAAGGCCCCTGTGTAACATTTGCTCAAAAATGTTGGCGGCAGACAGCATGAAACCTAATAAACTTAAACGACATTTGGAAACGCTTCATAGTGAGTACGTAAACAAACCCAGAGAATTCTTCGAATTAAAATTAAAATCATATGAAAAGCAAAAATTATTGTTTAAGAAAACTTTGTCTGTGAATGATAAATCTTGAATTGCCTCTTACAAAGTTTCATATAAAATAGCCAGATGTAAAAAGCCTCACACCATTGGTGAAGAGCTTATTTTGCCAGCCGCGATTGATATTGTAGAAATTATGTTTGGAGATTATTTTGCAAAACAAATGCAGTCTATACCTCTTTCAAATGATACTGTTGCCCGTCGAATTGCTGATATAGCTGAAGATGTAGAGTGTCAGCTTTTGTCGAAGTTGAGTTACAAAGTGTTTTCAATACAACTCGATGAGGCAACAGATAGTAATAAAGATGCTCATTTCATTGCCTATGTTAGATTTTGTTATGATTTGTCAGTAGTAGAAGAATTACTTTCCTGCAAACCAATAGAACTCAAAGCAACAGCACTCGCTTTATTTGCTATCTTAAATGATTTTATGAACGAGGCAAACATAGAATGGAAATATTGCGTCGGAATATGCACGGATGGTGCTCATTCTATGTCAGGAAGATTCCAAAGTATTCCAGCACTTGTGAAACAAAAATCACCACAGTTCGTCTGGACACATTGCATGATCCACAGAGAAGCTTTGGCTTCCAAAGAAATGAGTCCTGGTTTGAATATTGCGTTAACTACGGATGTAACCGTTGTAAATTATATAAAAATGAGACCCCTGAAATTAAAAATCTTTTCCGCACTTTGTAAAGACATGGGTGCAGTACATTCAGCGTTACTATTTTATTGCGAGGCAATATGGTTATCTCGAGGGAAATTTTTGCAACGTGTTTATGAATTAAGAGAAGAAATCGCCGTTTTCTTAGAAGAGGAAAACAGACCGGTAGCTGAGAATTTTCGCGATAGTTTATTTGTGTTGAAATTGAGCTACATGATCGACATATTCGAGAAATTAAATAACTCGAATCTTCAACTGCAAGGAGCAAATACACACATATTAGATACGAGTAATAAAGTTAATGCTTTTTGTAGGAAATTGGAATTGTGGAGCAGAAATTTAAAGCAAGAAAACTTAACAATGTTTGCAAAGTTGAATGATTGTATTAAAACTTACAAGGCTGAAGACAACATGTAAAAGTTGTTTTTGTAACCATTGAAAATCATTTAATAATGCTAGCAAAGAATTTTAAAAAGTACTTTCTTGCTGACGACAAACTGATATCAAGTTACAAGAGGGTGAGGAATTCATTTCAAAATACTCCGGAAGGACTCTCAATCGAAGGGGAAGAAACCTTCATAGACTTCACGGCAAGCGGCGAAACCAAAAGACGATTTAGTAATAAATCACTCTTTGAATTTTGGGCAGGAGTGGATGATAAGTTTTCTGCACTAAAAACAAGGGTATTTCGCATTCTACTACCATTTTCAACATCTTACCTTTGTGAAACTGGATTTTCTACGGTGGCTTCTTTGAAGACAAAATATAGATCTCAGCTAAATATAGAAAAAGAACTGAGAGTGTCTATTTCTAATATTAAACCCTTCTTCGAAAAACTTTGCTCTGAAAGACAGGCTCAAGGAAGTCACTAATAATTATTAAATTTGTTTTTAATTTAGTAAGTTGTTTTAATTTAATAAGTTAATTATTAAATATGTCGAAATGTATTTTGTTTGTATGTGTGTGTGTGTTCTTTCCTTTCAGTCATTTAATCAATTTTTTTAAATAACATTTTCTCTTGGATATGCTCGCGCCCCCCCATTAGTGTGCTAGCGCCCCCCTAGGGGTTCGCGCCCCACAGGTTGAGAATCACTGGCCTACTCAGTAGAACAGATTACTATTATAAAATAAAGCATCAGATTGTAAGGTAATTTTCTGAAATAATAAACTAGTTTGTAATATTTAGCATAACAATAAACAAATTTAAAAATGTACAAAGTAACAAATAAAGAAAATTATAGCAAGTTCTGATTAATATTCAAGAAGTATACATATATCAGCTATCTTGATTCTGTAGTTCCACTTTTTATTACTACTTAGTTTATGTATCATGCTCGAAGAATTCAATAATTGTGACACATACTATCATAAAATATAATATTGAAAAATTTTTTAAGAGTTTACATAAAACTTTTGCTATTGAAATTTCAAACTAATCAATGAAAAAAATAATTACATTGCAACCATTATAGAAAAAAAAATGCTTTTTTATAGAACAATATGAGAAACTTTCCCAAACTTTACTTGCCTTCTAAGTTAGCTCCTTTACCAGATGGATCTTCCATGTTACATGATACCATTTTAGCACCGTGAAGATTTGCGCACATCATTTTTACTCCATGTAAAATTGCACCCTAATTTAAATGAAAGCTTTAAAAACGTTGAGATATTCAAATAGTTCATTTTGAAATAAAAATAAAGATGTATAAAATGACATTTCAACGAAATTTGCTTAACAGAAAAAATAAAAATTGCACCAAATTAGTACTGTTTTACGAGACTCAATGAAACATTAAATTTGCATTCGATTGTTTTATGTAAATAATTTAAACATGAATAAATAGTAGTTCTTAAGCACAAATAAGTTTGTTTTTAAATATGATTATAATAAGATATTTATTTTTCTCATTTTTAACATTTCATTCAAATTCTCTTTATTACAAAAGGAAATTTCCTTAATTTAAAAATATGAAATAACTTGTGAGTATATTTGTGATGTGAATCCATGCATATTTACTAGCAACTGAATTCCAATTTGTGATTTACAATTAAAAACTTTAAATACAACAAGACTCTTATTATGTCACAATTGAGCCTAATGTGACATTACAATTTCTTTAGCATAAAGGTTTTGAAACTCAATATTAACCACAGAAGAAAAATGGTGGAGAAAGTAATATTTCAGTTTTATGTTCACGCACATTCATCAGTGAAAGGTTTGCATTTTTAAGGTTCCTTTCATTGAAACAAGAGCCTATGTCTCACTATTTATAAAAGACTTGCTCTAAGAAATGATACTGTAAAAAAGGCCAAAAACTTGGAAAGATAAAGTCATATAAATATATAAGTTTCTAGGTTGCTCTTAATATTGTGCCGTACAGCTCAAACATAAGCTTTTTATTTTCTTTCATAATTTTTATCAAAATGAATTGTGGTTCTTCAATGTACAACAATATTTCTTTACAAGTTTTATTCTTTTTTATATAGAGTGATATAATTTTTTTTTATTATTAAATTTGATAACTTCACTCATCATAATAAGTTTGTATTTCTTAAATAATGTTTATGTACTTATAAATGATGAAATATTTCAATATTTTATCATCAATGGTAGATGCTCTTTATCACTAAACATAGTATCAAATTAATGCAAATAAAGCAAAATGTTTAACTTCATTATTTTCATTGCTCTTAGCTGTGATTAACTAGTATAAAACATGAAACAATAAATTAATTTTATATTTTATACAAGGTTGGGAAAAAGAAATCCATTATTTTTTCAGTTGAAGACAGTAATGTTTGATATCTTGTTAAGTGTGATCATACAATTTCAGATTTTTTGCTTGTTGGAAATATTACATTTGACAGTAAAAAAATATTCTGTTTCTTTTTATTTGGTGCATTCAGCTTTAAGGTACAGGGTGTTAAAAATGGAAGTTAACAAAGGGACAATTCAGAACATTTACATTTTTACATTGATAAAAGCTAAAAATACAAGACAGGCAACTGAAAATCGGGAATGGTGTTTATGGTCCCGATACTGTAATAGCCAATTACTTCCAATTTTGATTTCATCGATTTTATTTCAGTATATTTAATGTTAAAGATGCACCTCACATAGTTAGCCTATCGTCGAAAATATTGATAAAATCGCAAAAATGTCCTAAATTGACCAGCTGTCCAGAAGCTAAAGATCAGCCACAAAAAAATTTGAAATTATTTGCACAAAGCTAATCAAAACCATCTAAATAAAGTTTGAAGTTCATGTAAAAATAATGGATTTCTTTTTCTCTAACCTAATATGTCCCTAAATATATAGCTATGTAAAACCAGAAATAATTATGCCACAGTATTTGTAGAAGTACCCAATAAGAGAATGGCTTATTCAGAAACATTCTATGAAATTTTAGTCTTGCATTATATTATCACAAATTGATAGTATTATAGAAGTTTTACATTTAGAAATAAATTACAAATGAAAACTCATACCTTTCTTTTTCATGAAAAATTTCTCTGACATTACTCAATATCTTTGTTAGTTTAAAATGACTTTCTATTTCTTTTTTTGTTTTAATTAATGGAAGTTCTTGGTTCATTTTTAAAAACCTCAAAATACTCTACAAATTTTTGTGTGATAGTTCTATGAACATTTACAGAATAAATTTAATTCTAATTTTGCACAAATGTTATATGATTTACCTTCATTTCTTACTATTCTACTAATTTGTGAAAATACTTTCACAAATTTCACACACAATTTGTGTGGAAGCCATAAAATATTAAAACTGGATAAGATGAAAAATTAAAAATGGATGCAATGCAAACATATGATTGCATTATTTTACACTAGTAATTAATCCAAGTTTTATGCGGACATAATATAATTAAAAAGATTGAGTATTTCATTTTAGTTGAATAGCAAAAATAAAATATTTTACATAATTTTCAAGTTTTTATTAATATTTCATAATCAAGCTGCAAGTAGAAAGAAATAATATGATAATATATTTTTCAAAGAGATATTATTGTGCTAGAAAAATATTTTTGTACTTGTTTCTAAATATTTGGAAAGGCCTCATAATTTTAAGAGCAATTGAAATTAAAAATACAATTTAATTCAAATGAAAAAAATAATGAAATATTGGCAGCTGTATAAAATTAATTGTAGTGACTTATTTTGACTCTGAAATAAACAAATAGAAATATTTCTAAAAGGTAAACAACTACAATAAATTTGTAGTATTTTTTAAAAATTATAAGAAAACAAATGCTTGACTTAAGTTGCAGTATCTGTAGGGTAACTTGGAAACATTTTCATGTCATTAATAAATTGCATTATGAAAGATATTAAAACTTGATATAAATTTGTATAATGTAAAAATATAGCTGAAATTCTCAATCATAGGACACAATTTAATAGCTCAATTTAATGATTTATTTATGAGTTTATAATGTTAATAAATTCCAAAGATAAAACATTCAAAGATATAATAAATTTTTTATGTATTATATTCAAATTGAAGAACAATTAAAATTGTCACAAGCATTTTTATACCTGAGGCAGACCTAATATTTTCCTTATTTTCATTGTGAGAAATGGTGAAAAAGAAAAGTTATTTGAGAGGGGGCGGGGGAAACAGCAGAAAATAGCTTTGAAAGAAAATGTCAACTACTTAATATAAATTCCACAAAAGTTAAATGTTTCCTTATTTTAGTTCTTGTTTTTTCTGTATTCAATATATAAATGGATATTTTATTCCTGTTACATATTTTAAGTAATTAGTAGTTGTATGTTGTACATTCCGGAAAGCATATTTTAAAAAAAGAGGGAAATTATTAAAGTAATAGGACCAATTAAATTTTAATATAAAATAGTTACCTTAGAATTTATAACATAATTTCATATTATGAACTTATATCATATAAAGAAACAACAATCATATGTATACATTTCACATTAAAAAAAATTAACAAAAAAATTCTTTTTTATTACTGACCTCAAGATCCGCATTTGACAAATCAGCTCTTTCAAGGCAACAATAACTGAGATTAGCTCCCCTTAGTTTTGCAAACTGAAGATTAGCATACTTAAAATTTATATGCCTCAGGTCTAACTGACACAGATTAGCATAGGCAAAATTTATACCCTAAAAGAATAAAAATTATTTGCGTCTCAACAATTAACTTGGGTATTTTAGTGAGAGTAATTAATAAATAAGTTTTACATAAAATAACTGAAATTTATAAGTGTCTTAAAACAGGATGCCCAATATAGTCTTTCATATTTTTTTTTTTTACTTTGGAATGTTGACAATTATAGTCATAATAAAAATGTGGCTAAGCATTCCAAGATGACTTGCATTGCCCTCAGGAATAAAATTCAGTTAGCAGTTTCAACTTGAAAACTAAATGAGATAAAGGGGAGAATATCAGTAGAAAAGTTGTAAAACAGCATCTATTTAGGACCACATAAATGAAAAGAAACTTGTGCAACATAAATTGCATGTACATTAATTTAGAAAAAGTTATAGCATAAATTCAAAGAAAAGAAAAATCAGTTGTGATTAAAATTAACCATGAGTTTTGTTTCTGATTTCCTACATAACTACTTAAATATTTAACACATAGATATATCAACTTCCCAGTACTTAGGAATTTAAAAGAAAGTTTAAGGATTGAGTTAATAAAAAAGTTTGTTTTAATATCAATATTTTCTTTATATATTTATGAAATATGAAATTTCCCATTTGTGTGCATGCAGTGTAAACAAAATGCAATAGTCTTACCTTCGAATTTTTTCGATTTTAAAATATAGGTAAAATATTTTTTTAATCTTTCTCTTTATCTACTTTTAAAATAAATGTGATCAGAAATGAAATTAGGAATTTTTTTTACCAATATATTTAAGTCAATTGATAAATCAAATGACAAACAAAAAGAGATGCAAAAAGAGATACATTAATACACAACATCAGAACAGATCACACAGAAATGAATTAGTGAGTTTTTAAAAAGCCTTAGTATATTATCTAGGAGGCGTCAACATCCACTTTCTGAATATTGTTCTTTTACTTAATTTTAGACAACAATATATAAAATCATAAAACACTATAAATTTTAATTATATTGTTAAAAGATAACAGAGCAAAACATTTGGAAAAATAATAAAGGGTTTGTTAAATTACATTTTAAATCAATGAATCTTAAAAGAATGGAAAATTCTAAATATTAAGCGTGAAATATATTAATGTTGCAATGATAAGATTATATTGTGTTTAATCAATGAATTAAAACATCTCGAAGGTGTAAAAATAAATTGGACTTGTTTTGTTATGTGTGATGCAAACATAAATTGAAGTCGTAACAATGTAATTAGTCACCATTAGCCAAAAACTTATGAAATTTATCTACCTTGGAATAGATGTAGATTTAGGAACCAAGATTAATCCTAGATTCCACATATATTCTGCAATACAATGTACCAGGAATCTGAAAAACTGGTTACATGGAAAACACAGTAGAATGAAATTTGCAGTAATAAAAATATCAATCACATAACTGATTGTTTCTGTTCGGCAGAGATCAGAGGTATCTTTTCAAAGTTTAAACATTGTGTTCAATATGCAACTAGTTCTTCATTCTGAATATCTTGCTGTATTTGAAGCTTAAGAAAAATACAATTTTGAGTCAAAGGAAGACCTCTGATGACCCAAACCAATTAGATCTTGACTTTCAATTATTACATTTAAGACTTATTAACAATTTGAAATCACTCTGAAAGGGTTTAACCATCTTGTATGGAATATAAAACGCTCTCAAACCAACACAAAATTACTTTATTCATTAAAGAACTGCGTAAAAATTAGTTCATTTAGAAAAGGACAAAGCAATTTCATAGACTACTTTTTGACATTGTGTCAGACAGTCTAACAGCCAAAGGCCATTGAAAGGCATTTTAACATCCACAATGTAAATTGTCTTCTGAGAAGATGAGATGCAGAGATATGTCCTACCATTAGGGCATAGTAAATCCCACTGGACAACCTTAAAAAAGAAAAATACAATGTATAACTGCTGTTATCTAGAAGAACTAGAAGTCAAAGATTTTTTCAGAGGTCGTCATGGAAAGAACTTCAGAGGAAAGCATTCAAGTACATAGGATTGAATTTTTGTTCAAGAAATGTCAACTACAAATGAAAAACTTGTTTTGAAAGTTAATTAGTGGCTATTTGGAAATTTATCACTACTTAAAAATTTAGGAATTACTTAAACAAAATAACTTTCACATTTTTTTCTACTTAATTAATACAACATTACTTCTTTGAATATAAGTAATGTGGTACTTATGGGAAGAAATAATCAAATGTCAGAATTTTAAAGTATTTTTCAAAAGTTATATGGACTCTACATTAAGAATTTCTGTGGGAATTCAAAAAACAGGAAAATATTAGTTTTGAAACAAATTCATTTTTGAATTTGAAAAATTACCTTGTATATTTAGGGATGAAATCTTAAAAGGCATAATTCTGTTAATGTAATTTAAAATTTTCTTAATTCTAGCATTTAAATTTAGCATTTGCATACTTTTAAATACTAATATTTATACACTTTCATTTTTAAAATATATATTATTCCTATTTAATGCTAGATTTTGTATTAATCTCTGCATTTGAAAAAAAAAATACATTCAAAAGATAATAATTCTAACATTAAAACTAAATTCATTCTATAATTTTCTATCAAATAAATTACCTCCAACACTTGTTACATTTTGCTCTAAAAAAAAATAATAATAATAATAACAATAATAATTAAACTGCGATTTATTTTGATATTTTAAATAAATAATCGGATATTGTTAAATATATAAAATGAATGAACTGGATGGCTCATGTGCTTCAAATGCACGATGGCAACAATATAAAAAAAGGTTCTGCACTATCTATTGAAATTAGAAAGTATGGAAAATTGCAGTTAAGAAGTTAATGGAGTCAGATTTTCTTACAATTAATGAGAATTGGAGGACAAAGATTTTTCAGAGGTTGTCATGAAGAAAGCTTCAGAGGAAGGCATTGACTCACTAGGCTGTCTAGCCAATTATGATGATTTTTATATTTCAAATATTACAGAAGATCATAGAGTTCATTAAGATATAAAATGTCAAAAGAATTTAAATTGACAATGAAATTTGAATAAAGTAATGCAGTACACTCATAATACCTTATTGTTTTGCAAACTTGTATTATTAATACATTAAGATTAAAAAACTATTTTGCATAAAATAATTTTCTTACTTATAGAATGAAATTAAAGTGCAATGCATTTTCATTACTTAAATATACATGGTTGTTTGTAGCTAAATATGTAAACTTAAAATAACTGGTTTGATGTACATTGTTGAAAGTAATTAAAATTTGTATATATTATGAAGAATTATTTAACAATATTGATTGTAAAAAGCTAAAAACATGTACTATGAAAATTGGTAAAGAAAATTTTGATTTTTTATAAACAGTACAATTTGAATTATGTTGAAACAAAGGAGAAATTGAAAATGCATGAGATTAAGATTTCATTAGGAGACTATTTTTAAGGAAAAAGTATTCATGTATTTTTTTTATTTCAATAATGAAAACAAAAATTTCCGCATAATGTTTTGTAGGTAAGAAACAAAGTAACAGCTTTGTAAAATGGCATATTACCAATAATCAAGAGATTATTAAAACATTTATTTTTTTTAAAAGAACTTACCTGAAATCGCAATTCAGAAGTGCAGGAAGTTGACATTAAAGCCCTAACAACATCGTCTCTGCCAAGTATTACGCCATCAGCAAAATTTTTCTCATGCTGTAAGATCAAAACTAAAATGTGAGTACTGAGCAAGAAAGTTAACACAAAAGTTAAAAGACTATTTTGTTGCTTAGTGTAAAAATGTTAAGGTATATATTCAATGAATATGAAATGGTTAATTCAAATTTTAATATGAAAAGAATAAAGTGAATATCTAAGAGCTATTGTGAAGTGTAATAAAAGATATTTAGTAACTTTTTTACAATTTTATTTTTGATATTAAATATTTTCCAACACCTAAAAAGGTGACTCCCATACATGTGTTATTCACACTTTATACTCAACTTGAGTATAAAAAAATAATATTTAGGCTCAAATCAGGATGTAATGCAAAGAGTTCATGTGTTCAAATCATACTGTTTATGAAATATTAGTTTGGGGAAAAAGAAATCCATTATTTTTACATGAACTTTTTTCAACTTCTTTCAAATTCGCTTTGTAAAAAGGTTTAAAACAGTTTATGTAGATTTTTAGGTCTTGCACGTTATGACTGCTGACATGCTGTCAAGTTTGATAATTTTGATATTTTATAGACATTCTCGATGATGTTGTATCCATGCGAGGTGCATCTTTAGCATCCAAATACCCAAATGGAATCGATGAAACCAAAATTGTGCGTAACTGATTGTTACTATCATATATAGGACGATAAACACCTTTCACAATTTTAGCCACCTGGTTAGCCTTTTCGCCATTAAAAAGAAAAATTAAAATGTATCGAATTTTCTGTTTGTTGTCTTCTATTTTTAAAACTTTGTACTCATAATTGAATTAATCAAACAAAAAACCGCAAGAGAATATTTTAGTGTCAAATGTCACCTTTCCAATGAGCATAAATTTGAAATTGTTTGATAGACACCTCCCGAGATAGCGATCACTACAGACGTCTACCAAAAAAATAATGGATAACTTTTTCGCCAACCTAATATATTATTGTAATAAAAAAATAATAGCAAACTAATGATAAACTGTTTCAATGAAAGTGTTCAAGAAATCTGTAACAGGTTAAAGTGAAGGTATCAGTGAAGCATTTCGAAATGTGAGATTTGCATGAGAAAATTCTGTTCCTAGCAAAGCTATATTATGTCAAACCATTCTGACATGAAAAGAGGCATGATAAATGGAGCTCACTTTACTGGAGAGTCTGTGTCCAGAACAGCAAACCTTGTGGGTGTTTCAAGGACTTTTGTGTCAAGGATTATGACATCATATGCAAACTTGGGTAAGGTGTCTTTTGTGGTGCTTCCAACAATAGACAAAAGTCAATGTTGAAAGGCTGTGATACACAGGTGTTGAAGAGGATGTCGTCTGAAATTGCAAGACTACACTGGTGCAGATAACAACCAAGATAAATACCCAGCTTCAAAATCCTGTATTCATGAAAACTATTCAAGGAAAGTTGCATGCTAAGAATATTCATGGCAGAGTAGCTATTCCAAAACTGTTAGTTTCAGCACAGAATGCTATAAGGAGATTACAGTGGTGGCGAGACTAACTAAACTGGATATAACTGCAATGGGAACAAGTCATCTTGTCTGAAGAATCCTCAGTTACATTATTCCAGACCATCAGGATGTGTTCATCTGGCGAACACTAGCAGAAGCATTTGTGATCCTTGGTTCTAACTATAAAACAGAAGTTTTGTAATGATGTGGAATGCAATATCTTCTAGTGAATTAAGACTTCTTTTCTTGAGGAGCAGACTCCCAGCCATCTTTATTTAACCATTTCCACAAATTATCATCATCCTATGCTTCAGATTCACTTTCTGATGTTGTTCCAAGATAACAACAGCCGGTTCAAACATTTCAATGAATTCATACACGGTTTCATGAGCATGATTATGAAATGGAACATCTAACTTGGGGTCTTCAGTCCCTTGATTTCAATAAAATTGAACCTTTGTGGTATTCTTTAGAGAGCAAAGTCTGTACTTAGTTTCCTTCTCCATGCACACTGTCTGAACTCCAGAAAGCCCTACATAAAGAATGGCTGGGAATTCTCACATATTTTACTGAAGTCCTTTTTTTGTCAATCCCACATTGGATGCAAGCTGTCATTCCCTCCAATGCCTTATTAATTAAAAATTTTCATTTTCTCACAAGTGTTCCTATTATTTTGTCCTACACCAATATGTTGTACCTCTCATTTACATTTTTTAACAGTGATTTTTTATCAATTGAAATGTTCCCTGAAATGTCTAAAATCATTTGATTAATATTCAGATAGCAAGATTGTAATAAAATATTATAGAAAATGTATAAATTAGTAAAGAAATGTCAGGTTTTTATTTGTATTTTATTCATATGAAAATTTTTGAGCGACGAAATGTCAAGTGTTTTATCTGTTTTTAAATGACTCATATGAAAAATGCTTAGTACAAAGTAGCACAATAGGAATGGCCTGACATATTTTGATTACAAAATGTCATTTGAAGCTAGATCCATTTCATTTCTGAGATTTTAGGTAACTCATTATTTCAGGAATTATAATGTTAAATATGTACAAGAATATATTATTTAAATACACTCCTCATTTCAAGGGTGAGATAATTATGTATAGTATGTATTATCTTATTCCATGAAATGAATCGCAGATAGTATTTATTTAATAATCGAAAACAAAAATTTTGACATAGAGTACATAGTATTAACAAGCAAATATGCATTAAATATCAGCAAATCAATGAGGGATAGACTCACTATAGTTAAAAATTAGAATCACATTGATCAGAGAAAAAGACTTTGGTTCTATATCAGACAATGTTAAACATTGGGATCGTAATATTTTCCTTCGTTTGTCCACATACATAACATAAAAGTAGAAAGTTTGGAAATTGATAGCTTTCAGGATAAGCACACACGAAGTATAAAATTAATTAATTCAGGTATTTTTTAATAACTACATCATTTACATGCTGACAAATACAAAGAACATAAGCAAAGAACAATATTACAGTGGCATTTTATATTTAGCTTTGAACTTTGTTATATTGAACAGGATACACACAAATATTAGAATCCTTACTAGGTAGTAATATCAAAACTTCAGCAGAAAGTAGTAAACAAATTTATTAACCAACCAATCATTGTTTTCATATGATGGAAATTCATTTGATTTCTAAAAGGTAAATTATTAAAATTAAAAAATTTAATTTACGAAAAAATTGGAAATATATATATTTTTTAATTTGCAATTGTCATAACATTTGAAATGCATTTGCAATCCATTTTTTAGTATAGATTTCATAGAGTTCAGTTTAATAATAAAAACTTTTAATCAACATCTAAGAATCTACATAAAATATTAAAAGAATATTGAACAAATCGACAAGAAGTGTACACATTAATAAAAGAAGAAAAAGGACAGGATTTAAATTACATCATTAAAACATTTTCTAATAAATTATAATGAATACTTATGCAGTTAAATACATTATTCAATGTAAAATTTACACATTTAATAATGTTTTAAAAGCATTATTCACACGATTACTAAAACATAGTTCTTGAATTACATGATGATATGTTTAAAAGGGTTAGTTAAAAAATATTGCAAAAATATGTAACAATTATAAACTCAAAACGAAAATTTTTAAAAATATTTTTATAACATTTATAAGACCCCAATGAAAATATAGGCTATTTATTAATGTGAATAAGGGAAAAAGTTGTTTAAACTACATTATTAGCATGGTTCAATTTAAATTTCATAATGCAAGAGCTAATCTTTTATAGTATACCTTGAATAATTAACACATTTTTGAGTATCACAATTGTTCATTATTAAGTGACTACACATGACCAAACAGATTTGATTTGTATGCCACTTTTTTTTTGTGCCTCTGCTAAATTGATCGGGATTTAGAATTTAAAGAGAATTCCCACAATTTATTTGTTATTATATTTAACATAGGAGTCACTTCTATGAATTATTCAATTGAATACCAGTGTACATATTCCTCCAACAGATCAGCTCCAAAATATGAGGAGCGATTTTTAACTTGGACATTAAGATAATAATTTAATATATATATAAAATATTAAAAATATATAAAATATTAAAATAAATGATATGTATAAAATATGAAAAAAATAATTAGTAATAATAATATAATATTAAAATATGTGTATGTTTTCCTCCCATCTAAAAAAGCAGAATCAAAAGATATCATAAGCATGATATTAATATAAAAGGCAGATCACAAAATTTAGACTTTTAACCTCACATTTATTTTATGTAACAAACGTTGCAGTTTCCAGATTTTAATTTCACCTGAAAATTGATTAAAATGACTATTTATTAATTTAAATTAATACTTCTTTAAATTGGAAGACTTTTTTGTTTAATCCTCTATTAATCAGAAGTACAACACAACACATATTTAGAATTTTAAAAACGATTGAATTATATTTGTTATCTAAAAAAGCAGACAATTCAGATAAAAAAGATGCAAATTTTATAGTATTATTGAAATTTATCAGGTATTAATTTTCTAAATACATTTTTATAAATGAGATACTAAAGAAATTCAATAAACAAAATTTCGCTCTCAAATAAACTAACGATAGCTCAACATGTGGATTTTAAGTTTTCCCAACATGACCCTAGCACATGGGACAAATACTAGTTATATAACATATGACATTATAGACATTGTGATAAATTTTTTCTGTAATATATAATTATTTTATCATAGTACATTTTACTTTTTACAATAAAATAATTTTATTTAATTGTAAAAATTAGAATGAAGTAAAAGAAAACAATTTATGAAAAAGCAGATTTTATGCAAACTGCAAGTCATCCAAGTAAATAATTATTTTAGCATGAGTGGAAAAAATATTCCTGAGATCCTATTAAATAACAAAATAATCTTAGAAAATAGGCATGATTACCAATTCAACAAGATTAAAAAAGATATATTAATACATGTGATACACTGATAAACTCCCTTTTTCAATCATTCATATGCAAATGAGTATTTTATTGATTTTTCATATACCATGGTAATAAAAAATACCTTGTATTAAATAAATCTTTTTTCATTTTGATTTACATCCATTTAATAATGTCTAACTACTTTAAATGAAAAGAAAATAACTCTATGGAAACTCATGCTCAGTTTTGCTTACATCAAACTCCTACTGTAAAATAAAGCATTATATAAAATTAATATGATGATTATACACTATATTTTAATAACCATTTTTTTAAAATGTGAAATCTTAAATATGTTTCAAGTTAAAATCAAACATGAATATTTATAATCATACAATAAAGAATGAAGGCTTAGAAAATCTTTACAGAATTAAAGTGTATAATCCTAAGTGACTGAAATACAATTTGAAAATGTTTGCAATAACATATGATGTAATGCAAAATGATGAAAAATTTTGTAAGAAAATGAAGTTTTGTTGACCAAACAAAGAAAGTGTAAAAAAAAAGGAAAAATTCTTTTCAATTATTGTTGTCATTTCTAAATTAAATAAAGTAAGAACTAAGTTAAAGAAAATTATAAGGAATTTTTTGAGAATAGTTAACGCATCATTATTCAAGTAAAAATGTATGTAAGCAAACACAAATTTTGGATATCTGTGTTATGATTAATCATTTGATAGTTAGAACAATGAAATTTTATATTCCAAATGAAATCAATGCTTTAAAATTATTTCTATTAAATTTCCTATACATTTTTGCTAATAATTCTTACTATGTGTTCTTTTAAAATAACATTGTAAATAGAAAAATAGAATGCACTTATAAATGTGAATGCTTTTGTAAGGATCCTAAAGAAAATCATACATCATACATACATCAACAATAAAAGTTAGTTTTAAATACAAATTCAAATAAAAATCTTATTACCCTCATAGTTATTTCCAAAAATTTACTAAGAGGTTCAATTCCATAAAATATTGCCTCCTCCAAAACACCTTAAAAGTAAAAACATATAATGCAATGTGTTGTATATTGAAAAAGTAAAAATACAACAGAATATAAATAAAGTGGTAAAATATATTACACTTAATCTAAGTACATAATAACAAAAAACACACTCCAATAAAAATTTTATTTTGCTACATAATAACCATTCACATCTATCACACATGCACTTTCAACATTTACTCTTGTAAACTAAATGAAACCCAAAACGAGAATGCAGACATTTAAGGAGGAAGATGTATTTACAAAAGGTGTAAATAACTCATACACCATGGTATTTACAGAATTTTTGTATTACAGATATACTTTAGATATATGTATTTCATTGAATGAACAAAATTTAGCAAAAATATTAAAGATATTCTTATTATAAATATATAAGACAATTATGGCTTTCTTTGGAACCAAATTTCAAAATATGATATAAATTTTGAAAGAATAAAAAATTGCAAATACTTGATAAGAATTTATAAATTTTGTTGATAAGTTAAATCTAATTTCTTTTCAAAAGAATTATCTCAATTAATCAAAATCAGTGCATAGAAAATATGTTTAAATTAAACTAAAAAAATACAAATACATGGGATATAAATGTGGGAACATAATAATTTGATATTTTTCTCTTATAATAAAATTTGATTGGTTAAAAGCTACATCAGAAAAAATTTTGATGAGAATGCAAATATGAATGTCTTATATTATTATTAATTTAAAATATCAGACAAAAAATACACAAAAAGCAAAAATGAAACAAAATGATCTCTCTTAGAGCAGTTAACTTCCAACTCAATAATAAGAAATCCCTTTATATAAAAATAAATAAATAATGGAAGGTTGAAAATGTTTGTCATTTTACTAATTGAAAATATTTTACATTACTGAAAATTTCCCAAACAATATTAAAAATTTGTGAAAAACAGAAAAAACTTTGAAACATGATGTAATTACCAGCACGATCGATTCCTTTATCGATAACTAATCTCCCATGTCTTAAGTAGTTCAATATGGGTTCAAAATAACGAGGGCTTCGGTCTATAAGATAAGCACCATGCTTATCCATTGAGCTTGGACTAAGAAGATTATTGTTTTCATTTGCTATCATACGGGCCAACATTGAATTTGGGTAACTTCCAGTCAAGGTACTTCTACAATAGAAAATAACACATAAATTATCTAAAAATTAATCACATATTTAAAGAAAACCTTAAATAATCATTCAATGAATTATACCCTTATTAATAGAAATATGTGCGGAAAATTGATAAAATAACAAAGAAATGTTAAAAAGTCTATTTAATTCAGTTTAGACCTAACGATGGTGACTTAAAGTAAATTACACTGTAAAGACTCACACCTGAAGTTGAAAGTCAAACCCATAACTTATAAAAAATTAGAATGGAGAATAGGATTGATATCATTCTATTCACAATTATTATTTAATTCAATCTAACTACTGATTCTCCATATATTCGTATTTGAAAAAAATAGTCATATGTCTTTTAATTACTCTCCAACACCTGAGAAAAAGCATTCAACAGCAGTAAAAGCAAAATATTTTAGGCAGATGTGTGAATGTGTGAAAACTACACCTAATGAAAAATTTACTTGAAGAGTGGAAACAAATTTTATAATAAGAATAATTCACAGCTATTTTTACTATTACTTTAGTAAATAGAAATTTATAATTAATGAAAACCACAAATTGAAATGTATAGCACAAAGGAAATTAAATACCTTATATTAATAAAATTAACACTTCATAAGATGAAAATTCTTTAATAATTATTAAAAAGAAAAATTATTTTGATTGCAGAAGATTTGGAATCTGATTTAAATAACAACAATATGAAGTTAAGTTTTACTGTATTACATGTTTTATATCAAATGGTAAACTTTGTCTTGATTTAAAAAGATTTCATACTTTTGAATTTATATAAATAAAATCCTAATTCTGATTGTCAGCCAAATATTTTCTGGATGTTGATTGAGAACGCTTACAAAGAATGAAGTGAAACTATTATCAGGACAATGGTCCTTGCAATTTTGATTACAGAGTTTGTAATTAACTTAAAAATAACTAATGCTGATTTGAATTCCATTACTACATGATGCAACATACCTTTACAGAACTCTTTTCACATCAAAAAGAGATTATGTGGTTCTTTTCTTTATTTTAAAATAGTTGTCTATGAAATAAAATGCTAACAGCACTGAATTCCAATATTAACTCTCTTCAAAGAATGCATTTTCGAAGCAGATGATTGCATTCGTCAAATGTACCGAAAGAGTTAAACAAAATTAAACATTTATGCGCAGAAATAGATTAATTTGCATATTTACTACAAAAAACTTTATATAATATATAATAATAGTGAACTTCCCCTGGGATGTAAAAATAATTCACAAAAATTATCCTGGCATATAGAGCTATAGAACTGGCAGAATGGAAGGTTCTTTGCATCATTCGCATACTTAAGTTCACTGTATTTAGCTTACAAGTTTTCTGATTATGTATTCAATCTGCTGTATTTTCATTATCGAGTAATGTATGATAAGCAATACATTCTGTAATTTAGTGCCTACCAATATTATCTATGTTTTTGACATTAGAATTACAAATCTATTCTACAACACATCTTTCTTGAGACTGATAGATGTTGAGGATAAACTGTGGTTTGGTTTCTTTGCCGCTCAATGGTCATTTTTTGTACAAGTTAATTAGATCATGACTTAAAATTTTAAGTGGATTCCGCACCACTAACAAGTTGGGATTTGAACCCATCATGGTATAAAATGTATTCAATTAATTTTAAATGTAACTTACAAATATTATAATGATATTTTGTAAGTGGTTGTTTAAACAATAATTGGCAATAGTGATCATTAAAGATTTTTATAATCCAGTTTTTTGGAAAAGATTATAGTTGAAAAATAAATGGTTTAGGGGCAGCATGGCCATGTTTCCAGCGTTTTAGCTAGTACCAATAAGGAAGTAAATTTTTAATCTAAATTTTACTATGTTGTTCAAAATGGAAAGCAACAATTGGTGACTAGGAGTGTTCAAATTGTTTTATTAAATATGACTATGGAAAATATAACCGAAACAACTATGCTAATGAATAAGGAAGTAAATAAAGTAAGCATTAAAATACCATTTTGGAAAGAAAAACTTGACATTTTTAGTTTTACTAAGTAGAAGCCCACTTTCAAATAAAGAAAATCACCACTGAAGAAATTAAATTTAACAAATTGATGTCAGTTTAAACTGAAGTATATCAAAACTACTACTTTAAACAACATTAAAGATACTATGTAAAAAATATATTCTATGGTGAAAGACAATCCAAATACCTTTACAGAAAGAGAAAATATGAGTATTCTCAGCATCTGGTTACCAGATTAAATACACAAATTTAACAAAAACCTAAATATTTCAGCATCTACATTCAAAGATAACGTTGAACACTATATTTCAACAAAAGCACAATCTATTTAAATTAAAGATGGACAATTAGATTCCAAGCGATTAAAAATGGTAAAACAGGAATTTCAAGAGATGATAGACAATGATATTATTCGGCTCTATATGTCACAATGTGCCAATCCAATTCATATAGTTCCCAAGATAGTTCTTTCTGACCATGCAGAGATTATAGTTGTTTAAACACAGACTATACCAGATCGTTAACACATACCTTAAATTGGTTTTAATCACACTTTAAAAAATAAGTGGATATTTTCTGAAATTGATTTGCATAAAAAATACTTTTAGATTCCCATTCACGAGTACATTATGCCAAAATTATAAATCTTTTCGGACTATATGAATTTAACATAAAGAGTTTCAGTTTGCATAATGCACTTTTGACCTTTCCAAGATTTATTAATGAGATCTGTATTTAAAGGACTAAATTTTGACTTTCTATATATAGATGAGGTTCTGATCGTCTCAAATTCTTAAGAGAAAAAAAAAAAAACCCATTTAAAATTAATTTTTGATAGATTGCAAAAATATAAATTGATAATAAATATTTCTAAATTGGATTTTAGAGTTAATGAATTGGAATTCCCAGGTTTTTTAATTATAAACTTTATCCTGAGAAAATTAAAGCTATTCTTAAAGTTTAATTACCTGAATTTGTTCATCTATTAAAAATTTCTTTCTTGGGAATGCTTATTTATTTACTTTTTATTTTTTTGAAAAACGCTCTAGTACTTAAGCTAGTTTATACGAATATTTAAAGGACGCAAAGAAAGATAATCGGAAAATAACCTGGACAGATGAGGGTACTGAGCATTTAAAAAAATGTAAAGATTCAGCAAATATTGCCCTGTCTCATTCAAATGTATAATTATCTTTTTCTTTGTGCACTGATACTTTGCACACAAAATGTTAAATTTGAAACAACTTGAAAATAGCAGTTGGAAATAATCGGATTTTATTCTAAAACGCTTTGCTCCACACAGAAAAACTACAATACGTATAATCAAGAACTTCTCGGTATTTACTTTTCTAATATTTCAAACATTTGTTAGAAGAAAGAAAATTTACAGTGTTTAATGATCACAAGCTTTTAATCTATGCATTTTTACACAAAAGCCCACCAAAACAACTTCAATGACAAATAAAACAACTTATATATATATATATATATATATATATATATATATATATATATATATATATATATATATGAATACAACTAACATTAGCATCTTTACAGAAGAGAATAACGCAATAGCAAATACATTGCAGAATTGGAGAAATTGCTTTGATTAGTTATGAGCAGATTGCTGAAAACAATAGCGAAATGAATTTGAGACAAAGCAAAATTCTACATAAATTTAAGTTTCCTTTTATCTGGGAAAAGCTTAAGGTGTGATACTACAACACAGAATATTAGATCTTATATGCTTAAGAGTTACTTATTATGAAAATATTTGGACTCCAATACTCAAATTAACTGAACAATAAAATTAATTTGGCTGAATATTAAAATATATATATAAATATATATCCTTATTCTATTGTAACTTTACCACATTGGTTTAGTCTTAATTTAAAAATACTACCACAAACACAATTAATTAAGGTATAAATAAGCGTATATACTTAAGAAGTCTACCCAGAAAGTAAAACATGATTAAATGTCCAGTATAAGACAAGATCTTTATTTCATGTCAAAAATCGAAAATATCTCATCATATGAAATCAATAATTAGAGAATATCAAAAGCTATCAGAAAGATTTCGAGAAGTACCTATTGATCCTGTTGGTCCATTACCACCATCAAATGGTAACAACGGTCTGAAATGTATAGATATACAAATTAGATAGAAACTATTCTGTTAGAAAACATTTCTGTAGAAACTCTAGTAAATGCTTTTTACAGCATTGGGTGGCAAAATTTGGAATACTCTTATACTAATTTACTCACTGCAAAACTCAATTCTTATCCAAAATATTTCAAACACTGTCAAGAATCTGTGGCATTAATTTTTCACATACTACAGCCTATCACCCACAACGCATTGGCAAGGCAGAACAACTCATACAGATCGATAAAAGCAAATGTAAAACCCCATGATAAATCATTACCAACAGTTCTTTAGGCCTATAAACAGCAATACAAGATGATATAAATTACATAATAGGAGAAATAATATATGGAGAAAATGTCAAACTTCATGGAGAATTTTGAAGAAAAAATAACTCACACACCATGGAGAACTTTTGAAACAAATTTACAAAAGAGGTTACAAAAGTGTATAGAATAAATAAGGCCAAAAGAAACTCGACAGAAAAGTAGCTCCAAAATATATGCACATACAGATTTAGGATCAACCTTTCATATTTTTCTTTGTACTGACAAAGTTTGAAAGCAATTTATACCTCCATATGAAGGTTCATTTCCTGTTGTCTAACCTTCACCAAAATATTTTACTCCTTGGATAAAGAGGTAAAAGTAATGATATAGACAGATTGACTCCAAGATATATTCTACAGTGGTAAATTCCTAACTAAGAGAAATTTAAAACTCCTACTCTAAGATTCAAACCAGAACTGTGGCTCAACCCAAAATAAAATCAGCTTAGAAACAATAGCAAACTGGTAGAATTATTAAGACACCATTGAGATGCAGACTTTATTTTATATTTATATTAATTCTATTGTCATTCATAATAGGTAGCATTACTTTGCTTCAAACTTTCTAATGTAACAGTCGGTACTAGTAAATGAATAAATGTAATATAAAATGTATTTATTTAATTTGAATGCGCTTCACAATAATTATAACGTCACTTTGCAAATAATTGTTTAAGCCACAAATGGCAACACTAATTTTTAAAACTCATTTTTCGAAAAATGATTATTGTAATTGAAAATAAATGATTTACTGCTGTTATGGACGTGTTTTCAGTCTTTTCGTTAAGTACCATTAAGGTAGTAAATTTATAATTTAAATCTTACTATGTTGTCCCAAATGGGAGCCAACAAATCAAAAGAGGAGCACTAACCATTCAAAGATTAACTATGATCTTCAAAAAAAGATTATATCATATAAACGTTACGTTAATTATGTACACATTACATAAATATGTAAGGCGATAAGCAATACTCTTAAAGCAAATACAACAAAATAACTTTATTATAGTTACATAAAAGTCACTGTCAAATTTGTGAGTAACATTTTTATTATTTTGTGAAACCCAGTATACATCATGATTAATGAAGACCTCAAAATTTTTAAACCCTTCCAGCCACTTTATTTTTCAAGGTACACAATAATATCCTAAAATCTTAAGAAATAGAAGAAATTTACATGAGAAGTTAGTTCAAGAAATATACATGAAAAGTTTAAGATTAAAATGTTTAAACTTCTATTTTTATGAGAATTTTTGGAAGAATTACATTATTTTATTTGATAATTGTTATTTTTTAAAATAAAACAATTATCAATCCTATTTTACTTATCTTTACATTTAGTTTATGATAAATTTTACCTTCCAATAGTTATTACATTGGAATTTACAAGCATGTATTAAATAAAATACTATTATGTATTCAAGAATGCACTATTTTAAACTTATCTTGCTCTAGAAAAACAAATATTGCATAAGCACAATTACAGTTTTATAATATGCATTAAAATATAACTATAAGCAATAAATTAAATTTAAAAATTTAGGTCTACTAATAAGTATTCAACTGATATCTTTTTATTGTGCTCCTAGAAGAATAAAGGTAAATCAAAGCTAAAATCAATAAAACCATAAAATTGATAAAACAATTACAACAGAAAATCTGAAGCAATAAAAACGTGAAGATGGAAAAACCAATTAAGGTTAAGTATTCTTACATGCTTTAAATGATAGTGAGTGAAAAAATGTTTACTAAAATTATAGTTTTAAAACCTTTTATAAAAAATTAAGCATCATTCTGAAAATATCAAACATGAATGTAAAGAAGTCTGCATTAGCATATAACATTGAATTAGATTAATTAAAAATATAGAAATAATATTGAATGAAACAAAAATAATAAAACATTACAACCTTGTAGTAGCAAAATGCTTGCCACCAACATTAAGTAATATCCAGTCTTTATTAGAACAAAATTTTTGTTCTAAAACATCATCATCCAGATTTTGAAGCTTGTGCTTCTTACCAGCTTGTGTTTCTGACTCATCACAACTTAAATCTAAAAAGATGTTTAAGTACATAAGCAAATAATGCTTAATAAATACAGGCAGCAATTACACTAGAATGATTTCACAACTAAAATGATAAAATTATTTGTAAATTTAAAAACACTGAACTTGAATTTTATTAGATAATCACAAAAATGTGAAATGAACTAATTATAAAGAGAATTTTCATAAAATTTTAATGTAATAAACAAGATTTACATTTTTTTTAATTTGGCAAAATTGTCTAATCAGCTCTTTCCTTCATAAATTAGACTGTTCAACTTCATTTATAAGCACCAGAGAAGAAAATAAATATCTAACATACTGCAATATGGTACCATTTAACTTTCTTTCTTCACACTTTTTTCTTAGAAAATTTAAAATTTTATTGCATGGGGATTTATTACAGAAACTTGTAACGAATGCCCATGTGGTGTTTTTTAATTTTTAAATTAACTGAAATCATATTTTTCTTTCCTTTTCAATTGATATATTATTCATACTTCATGAATCAAATTTTACTTATTCAAAAATCACTGATAAATATTTCTAATTGAGTAAACAACACATGTATTGTTGCCCCTGAATCTCATTACTTTCTCTCATCTATTTCATGTGATCAGGTTTATTTGACAGGGATTTTACCTCTGTCTCCTATTTTGATTTTGGTCAGTTCTGTTAAGCAGCTCTAATTCATGAAATGAAGCAAATAGGCTTCTATTTTTTAAAAAAATGTTATGCAAATATTTAGAGTTTCTTTAGAAAAAAAATCTACTACCATTTCAGAACATGCTGTTAAATAGATTTTCTAACGAAATACTGAAAGACAGCTATTTATTTTTATGATGCTATAACTAGAAAACTTTGTTTGTTAGAATGGATTCTGATTCTAACATGGTTAAGGCATTATTCTCAACAAGATTTTTTGTAATGGTACTCTGAATTTATTAATTCTCCTGCATCATATCTTTTTATATATTATTGAAAATAATATACAGATGTATTTTTTGTGAATGAGGATTAGCACTTAGTCATCTTTTTAAGAACTCGTGTGATTAACGGTTTATATTAAATTCTGAAAAGAAAATTTTCTATATGCAGTTGCTACACTTTATTGAACAAAGTCAAGAAATGTTGTTTCAGTAAATTTTCTGTAAGTGCTATCGTGAATTAAATCTCTTACAATCTAACATCAATTGCCTTATAGTGTTAACTTCACTAGAACTATCTTGTGTGTGAGTTTGCATTGTCATCATGAACAGAAAGTGCCAATTCATTGCATCGTGAAATAGGGAATCAACATAGTGATATATTTTGTTGCAATGGTGCATTAATGTCACCAAATCTTTGTCAAACATGTGAAGCTGTGTTTTGTGATATTATATATAATTGTGTTTGGCAACTCATATAACCACTCTTTGGCTATAACAAGCCTTTTCCTGGATATTCTAGCCATGGTAATGAGTTATCTTGTCTCTACATATTTAGTACCTTCTTATTAAAAGATAAACAGGTAATTTAAAAAATTAATGAGTCTTTCAAAAATTAATATTAATTATTTAGGCTACTTAGTTCAAATATCCTGTGTATATTATTGCATTTTTCTAACAGTGAAAGGAAAAGAATGATACATGAAAAAATTATCTTATGATTAAAATTTCATAACAGTCTTGAATGTTAATTAACTATGTAAATGAATGTTAAATAAAGATCAGAATGTATAATTCAAAATAAATTTATACACAAAATTACTGTACTTTTCTGTATATATTTTGCAGATTATGACTTAAAAAAATTCACAATTTTGTTGAGCGTGTTACTCGCCCCCACAAATAATTTGATAAAAAAAAACATTATCTATCAGAAAAGCTTGCAATAAAGTTTTGAAAGAAATGTCATTTATGTTTCAGAAAATAAATAACAGATGGTGCCATGACTCAGCTAACTTATTTTAGCCCTAAACAGCTTTGTCCAATTACATTCAAGAACAAATTTGGTTCCTCAAAAAGATATTACAATTGCAATCGGATATAATCTCATTTCCCATTTCCTGTAGAAGTAAGCAGTTGCATTTTGAAAATACTCACTCATATATTGTCATGTGGTAGCAAGAATGTAAGTTACATAGCATCTTTTTAAACTAAAAGCTATAGGAAAAGCAAATAAAAAAATGGAAACAAGCATGTTAATACAAAGTGAAAAACAGGCATTACAAAAGAAAAAATGTATCCAATGCACATATCGAAAATAATCCATTTCTTTCATTTAATTATTAACAAAACAAATATATATTTCTAAAATATGTCTAAGCTCATCCTAAAAGTTATCAATATATCATTTTAAATAATCATTTTAAAGTTAAACTAAAAACCTATAAGCTTCACCAAAATCTTCTAAGGAATTATCATTCTTGATCGATCTTGTGCTTTCATCTCAATTTATCAAACTTTGCAATGAGGTTGAGTGAAGCAGATCTTTTTCATAAATGTATTTCCAGTACAATTTATTATATTTTTAATCACACAGTATATTTTTTTATTTTGTGACACCTTCATCGTCCACAGTTTATGTTTTTGACTATTCACCGAAAAAATTGAATTAAATTATATGGCGCTGCAGATTATGAAATACTTTTTTTTCCTTTTATATAAAAAAAGTCATGCGGATATAATATTCTGCAGATT
The DNA here is from genome assembly GCA_026290005.1 of Latrodectus geometricus. NCBI lineage: Eukaryota > Metazoa > Arthropoda > Arachnida > Araneae > Theridiidae > Latrodectus > Latrodectus geometricus. The sequence continues at coordinate 561,491 of JAPDSC010117388.1, forward strand.
ATACAGGAAAATATGATAATTGAATCTCATATTAAATCAAATACTACATTTTTAGGAAATGTACTTAATATTGATTTTTTATGAACTTAAATATATAATTTATTACATAATTTATTTACAAATATTTTCATTTGGAAATTTATTATTTTCAGCAACCTTAATATGTATTTAATATTTCTGTTTAAATGATTCTAAAAATACTTAAATAATGACAAACCTAAATAAGGATCCCCAGATGATACATATAAGATTTCCTGATCCCTGAATAAAAAAAAAATAAGGATAAATGTTATAGCTACATATATTTCACTACAAATTAACAATAAAAAAATACCAAGTCATTTTTTATCTATAATATCTAATGGCTTTTGATTTTCAGAGTTAGTTTTCTGTTTAAAAAAATATAAAAAATGTACTGTTGATTTTAATTTAATTAAAACAAATCATAGTTCTTTCACCAATATTTCATACAAGAAATACATAGAATAAATTTATTATTTTTTAAACTCTTCATATAAATATCACATACTCATTAGTAAGCATTCAAATGTGAATAGCACTAAACATTAAGTAATAGTTTTCCTGTGATTATCTTCTTGAAGCAAATCTTTAATATAAATCATAGAAAAATTATTTGATCTTAATTTCTGAACACAAGCTTCATAGAGAGAATCAATACAAAATAAATGAGTTTTTTTACAACTTAATAAATATAAATTTCAGTAATGGTATTTCAGTACTTGCACAATCAAGTAACATGCAATCATAAAATGACTTTCAAAAAATAGCAAAATTACTAAATATATGTTAAATGTTTTGAGATAGTTTTGCAATAGTCCGTGATTTTTACATTTTTCCTCTTACACCTTTCTTTGAAATGTTAAGCAACATGCCTAATAAATTGATTGCAATGAAAATAACACTCATAAATGTTTAAAGAAAAAATGCAGTTTGTTATTTAAAACCACGCTTTTACTATAATTTATAAAAAATTCATCAACTTAAAATAGTGACAGGAAATTCTTATTTATCTATAAAGAATTATTCAAAGAAAGTCCATTCAAAAATATGTAGAAAGCACCTTTTAATAAAATGCTTATTAATCAACACTAAATTTGCACAAATTAAAATGAAGATTTTGAATATACATTTCTAAATAAGAACTGATGAATTTAATTATTTCTTCAAAAATAATTGCTTTATGAAACAAATTTACTTCATAATTTTCATTTATTGACCATATTTATATTAACTCACTAAAGATGTTAACTAAAACATATATTAATGAAGGCAATGTTAATAGAAAAATACATTTCAATTCAAAAGTAATATTTTCATACCATTAAATTTTACTGTAAACTTTTTATTTTTGCACTAAAAAGCAATGGAGTTAGGGTAAGTGGGCATTAAAAAAATTTTGTGTTGTGCCTAGAAGTGGTTTGCAAATGATGTAATAAACAATTTGAAAAGATAAGGTATACACAGTATCAGTAATAGTCAATAGCAAAATGGGTAGGAGTATAGATCTAAGAACATTTTTACTATGATCATACCACAATGGTGTAACACATGAGTCACTCTATTACAGAAGTATTGTAAATACTTGGATTTTCAAACATCACTGTATCAAGAATGTATCATGAGTACCACACTTGCAATGAAACCATTTTTGCCGAGGTCAATTATTACTCACAAGAATGTGGGGATGATTAAGGTTGTATGTGGCTCGCTAACATTTAATAGTGGATAGATGAGCCACAGTGCAACAGATTGGCTGTTGATTTAGTGATGGTACACAGCAACATTAAAGCTGCCACACCATACAAAGCTATTTCCTCTTAAAGAAGAACAGGACTCGCCGTTAACTAATCCATACTTGGACTGCCCAAGATACAATATCTCACTTTATGTAGTTTATGCCGTACACAAATTCTGGCATGGGTATGCCCCAAAGGAAATCTCAATTCATCAGTCTAGGTAACCTTTTACAAAATCTCGAGCATCTATTGGCAATGTTTTCATGTCTATGCTAATTGCTGCACCCTGTTTTGTGCAGTCATAAGTGGCAGCTTTACATCATATCTCTTGAACCCCATTGAGAAGAAAAGGTTTTGTATGGTTGAGAAGTTTACATGTTATGTATCAGAATTAAATTGATAGGTGATCTTTTTCTCTGTGAACACATGTTGTAATTCAGATCAAAGATGGTTTCTTTGAGATCAAGCACTTGTACACCATTAACACAAAGGTGGATGAAAATTTGAGTGTCAGCATTATATCAAAAATGGAGCCCACAATTCATAAGGTTAATAATTTGGCAATGCAAAAACATGTTTAGAATCATAATCTTGCATATTTTGCATCTAACTATTACTAAAACCCTGAGCAACACAAATTCTTTTCATACAGCTGATAATGTCATTTGCAATTAACTTCCAAATTTGAGGATAGATCAAAATTCGTATGACTCTTATCATTCATAAAGCAATTACTTTTCAGTAAATCATAAATTAGTCTTTATTAACACAAATTGTTCATTACAGATGAGACAAGAAATGTATACCTATAAAGTGGTTATAGCTAAATTTGTTCTATATATATTTTCTAGAAAATAATCTTAGAAATTTGTTTTGCAAGAACAGAAAATACTATGCAATATAAATCTTAGTATAAAATACGTGTAAAATCGATGAGCATAAAATTGAAAGAATAGTCAGATATGAGATTTAAAGGAAAGTGTGTTTCATCATTAAAAACTGATATCATAAAGACAATTTTTGTTAGGAAAGTTGTTTGACAATTATAAAAAATGTGAGATAGTATAAGATTTAACATTGTTAGAGCAACAGTATGTTGGTCGATGTAAGATTTTGTGGAGCCTTCCAAGATAAACTCTAGAGAAAGTAAACTTTGGAAATTTGGCTTTATATTTTTGAAAATGTCAGCCAGGGAATATTTTATTGATTTTTTTCATTTTTGAATATAAATAAATATGTGGAACTCCTTTCTTTATAATTAATTCTATTTGAAAATATTATGATTAAAATAATTTATTATTCTATTTTCAACTTTAAATTCATTCTTTTGGATATCAGTATCCACAACAATGAAGTAAATTGTTCTCCACTTATCATGAATGAGAGCCCTTTCTTCATAAATTAATTTTAATTTATATTGTGATTGTGTTATTCATGTGTAATAAAAGCAGCAAAGCAATTTTTTAATATAAGTATTCACAAAGATAGCAGGTTCTCATAAGATTAAAAATTTCTAGTCTTGAGATAAAGTGATTTTAAATTTATTAAAAAAGTAAATCATAAAAAAAAAAGAAACATTAAAAGATTCACTTGATATGATGAATGCAATCAACTTTTTTCCCCTGTGAAGTGTATAAAATTTTAGCTTCAATTTCAAACTTCTTTCCAATTTCTTTTAAAAATGCATCAAGAGAATCCATAACATTCATCATCTAAATTTCAAACATAAAAAAGTCATCAAAATTGACATTATCTTCCACTTTATACATGAAATATATATTTATTATATATTAATAATGAATATATGCTTCATATTGAAATTTGTAAAATAACTTTATATTGAAATATGCAAAACATGAATTGAGTGTTTGAAATATATAAATGGAAAATATTTTTATTTATATCATACAGTAAAACATTAAAATAGAAATCAAAGATAAACTATCCCAGAAAATTATTTAAAGAAGCTCAGTCTATTTTCAAACTCTAATTTCCAGTTAAAATGTAAGTGTGCATGAATAATGTGAATTGGTTATAAATGTAATTTTAATTGCAATTATTCCATAAAATAAATAGAGAGATAAAATAAGATTCATTTAAGTAATCATTTAAATAAAATCAAAATTAATCTTTCAAACAATATCCTTTATTTAAATAAATTAACTTTTTAAACAAAATCAAACAAATCTTCATTCTATAGTATCATAAATATTATAACTTGTGTTCACATTTCATTAGTCAAGTAGTTTTATAAACATAAAATATCATATAACTTACATATTACCTGTAGAATTTAAATTACGTGAAGCACATATATCGAGCAATTTAATTATTTACTTTATCATAAAAAATCATGATGTTCCAAAAAACTAAAACATTTCCAATAAAATGTAAGGTGAACAAAAATACTTTGTTGATGGCAGCTTTTTAATTTTTGCAATAGCTGTAATTAAAAAGTCAGGAAGAAAAAAATAACTCGTTTGAAATTGAAATATGTAAACACCAGCAAGATTCCCTGTGCCTAACCCAGGAAGAGTTTTGAAAGTATGGGTGGAATCTGCCAGAAAAAAATTGAAATATGTATAAATAGAACATTTTTTTTCAAACTGTACAATATGATGGAGTGTTCAGTTTTAGAGGACTACATTGCATTCAATTACAAACAATGCACATAAGAAATAAGCATATAGAAACAATTGAATTTAATATCTATATGGTTAAAAATCTTAAAAATTTAGAAAACATTTCCCAGAATTACAAAAATGCTAGCATTACTGTACCTTCTGTTGACTCAAGGTAAAATGTATCTAAATATTTGGTCACTCATTGAAACCAGAAACTGATCATTTAAAAAAAATATGAGAGTAAGCAAGAAAGATGAATAAACTGTTGTACAATAGCCATGTCTGGGAATAAAATGGGGAATTTTAGTTTTTAAAATGATAGAACATGAGAAAATGTTACAGGCTCACAATTCACTTAGATATAAACAAAATATTGTTGTGAAATTACACCAGATGATTAATCTGGAAAAAGCCTAGTAGTGAAGTGGTAGCACTTTGTGCTCCCAAGCCACAGATGCGAGGTTGGGTCCTTTGGCTGGGAAAAGTTGACTCATGCTTTCAGAGGATCAACAAAACTGAGTACCACAAGCTTGCATAAAAACTAAGCACAGGGGTTTTCGTATTAGGCTGACCATTTAACCGAGACATATGCATCACATCCCACGGTCCTCAGCCGTGAAAACAGATATGGATACTGTAGGCCTTGGCCACGCAGATGTTATGCTTCTGACAGAGAGAAATTAATATGGAATGCGATCCTCTCAAATAGTTAAGATTAATGAATACTCATTTTGCTTGGATTGAATGAGATTATTTATGAGGGATTAATAATTTCCTTCATGAAAAATTACTATTTAAAGGCACCAAATAGTAAAAGTCATAGATCTCTCACAGCAATGATTCCTTCAAGAGTTTCCCAATACCATTAGTAAAATATTGGTTATGATAACATGCTTCTCATTTGATACATTGTTTTAGCTTCAAGCATGCTCTCTGTAAGATTGTTGTATGAAGTATGGCATTGTACTTCAATGAAAAAAGTCACCCAATATTTATAACTATAGTATGACATGAAGTCTCAGTATCTCAAATAACTTTGAATTGTTAAATTGCTACTTAAACTGATAAAGATTTATATGTCACATATATTGATTCAAGCTCATACAATCAACCAATCTATAGTCTGTAGATAGTACCTTTAAAAAATGAATGTAAAATTATTTTTAATGTCTCTATCTCCATTCCTAAATATCTCTAATTTTACACTGCAAACAAACTAAATCAGTTCTTATCAATAAGCGGCATTTATCTTCAATCACTTTGCGTTTGGTTTTTAAATTCAGGACCCTACTTTCTGGGGTTTACAAAGTATCACAATAAGATAATTATTTGTTGTGATAGCACATACATGACTTTGTCTGCATCAATGTAAACATCCCTAGTTTCTTGGAATAGATTTCAGAATCATTAAATAACATCTTGCCACTCAAGAGAATCCACTTTCTTTTTCTTTGTATTTTAATGAAAATTTCTTTGTATTTGCTCATATAGAATATCTTAACAATGAGCCAAATGAGATATTAGTAAATCATTGCTGATATATTTAAGTCATTTTTCTCAAAACAAATTCCCAATTTTTGCAAAAATAAATAAATAAATAAATAAAATAAATAAAAAAAAGCTAAAAAATCACGACTTTAGCACTTATATCCCATTTCTGATTTTGGATGTCATGAACCTTGATTTGTAAAAAAAAAAAGGTTTCTTTAGTTTTCTGTAATTTAAATTATAGATTTTTTAATTTGATGTTATTTACTGGTATAAAAATGCGTGTTACTGTGTTAAAACCATGTCCACCACTAATTTTTTGAAAAATGTAGCTTATTAAGTATATGCAATTTATGAATTGATACTAATTTTTGAACTACAAATGGCATTCATAGCTGAATTGTTAAAATGTGGTGAAACATGTATAATTTAGTCTATTCCATGAAATTCAAATCATACAACAAAGCAATAGAATTTTTTTCTTTGGTGAAGAGATGGTTGGTTGGGTTTTATGGCACAAGGTCCAAAAAGAACAAGCTGCGCCACATTGGTGAAGAGAACAAGACAAACAATTAATAATAATACTTAAGGCAACACTTGTCTCTGTCAATATAAAATATTACAAACAATGTTCAACACCATGATTTTCTTATTAAACAAAATAAATTTTCTTGCTTGTAATGTTATTTAAATATTGCTTTGGATTAAAAGGAACTTTATATTAATGTGAGATATCTCCTATATAGATTTATTTTTATTCTTTAATTGAAAGATTATTTGTATTTAATGTGATTATTTTAAGCTATTACATGCTAGATGCTAAGAATATTGGAGCTTTATTTCAATAATTTATATTTTCATTTAATACAGCACACTGACCAAATAAAGTAAAAACAAACTCTTATTTATTATTTTTGAAGTCTGAAGGAAAATCTGATGCATAAAAAATGCAAGCACCCTGTTTGATTTATTTCATTCTATACTCATTCATTATCATTGAGCATTCCAACCTATTCCAGTTGAACAATGCAATACATCACACATAAAGAATTGCTTCTGAGTGATTCCAGGGCCACTCATCTGATTTTAGACACTCCTTAACCAACTGAATATCAAGAAGAGAATTATTAAGCATACTTGGGTTGCTTCACAATGTGTTGTTCAGAAAAAAATTATATCACAATGCTTCTATGGATTTATGAATTGCTCAGCAGGATAATAGTAAATAATGATTCCAGGATAATTTCAGACATTAGACTAGTCCATGACCTGTTGAGGTACAATGATTCTCTGAGAGCTCATGGGAGCTCTAGACAATGCTCAGTAGGTATATCAATTTTTCTGGCACCTAATTATACATTGATTTCCAAAAGTTAAGGAACATGTTTTTCGATGCAATCATAAAAAATGATACTAACAATAGAATAAATAGTTTATATAAATGATAAAAATGAGCTCGTGTAAACTTATGCAAAAATGGTAACCATCACTTTTTTTATAGAAAAGAACAGGTATCTGTTAGTGAGAAAAAATATGAAAATTTCAGGCTTTCATAATTATGTGTGTAGCTGATTTTCAACTTTTGCAAGCAAATTTATTGACAATAGCCAGTGAAGTCCTATAATGTCTGAGAGAAGTCATTTGTCCAACTTGTTAAGGCGGCAAGTGGTTAGATGGATAAAAATGGGGATATCACAGGCTAATGATGCTAGATGCCTTAATGTGTCATGTCGTGATCCATCATCTCTGGAGTCAATATCAAATTGAAGCTTCTGTGTCCAGAAGGCAAGTTTCAGACAGACCACAAACTACAGAACCCACAAAACACCATTTTATAACTCTTTCAGCCTGAAGGAGAATATTTTCTATGGAGCAACTTGTTACAAACTACTCTGTTTAATAGGGGAGAAAAATATCAGCTGGTAAAATGCAAACACACTTTCAACATGCAGATCTCTATGAAAGGTGACCACTTGTGAGTGTCCTTCTCATCGGATGATAGAAAAGGATCCATTTATCAAGGGCAAGAAAGCACGTTTCCAGTACTAGACAGGGATGGGCTTTTTGACTTTTAACAGGCAACTCCAGATTCTCATAGGAGAGATATTCAGGATGTGTGCTGATTTGGAGGGAATAAAGTACCGTATACACTCAATCCAACACTGTGGAAAGACATTTACCACAGTGATGGAATAATGGTTTGGGCAGGGATCTCACTCCGCAGTCATGTTGACCTACATGTGTTCCAGGGAGGAACTGTGATATTGGGATGAGATCCTTGATGTATATGCTAGTGTAATTGGCAATGATTTTATTCTGATAGATGATAATGCACCACCTCATCAAGCTGCAGTTGTTGAAGAATATCTTGAGGGTCTTAGTTTGGAGCAAATGGAAAGGTCAGCTTAATCTCCAGACCTGAATCTTATAGATCATCTGTGAGTATCTTGGTAGGCAGGTCTCTGCTTTAAGTCCTTCTCCAAGTTCTGTAGAAAGGCTGGAAAACAGTTCATTCTGTGTCTGGTCTCCGCTTCTCATTTCAATAATCGACAACTTAATTTACTGCATGGAAAGTTAATTTTGTCAATGCATTCAAGCTAGAGGTGAGCATATCCCTAATTAAAACTGTGACTGGTGTAAAATATCAAAATGATATGCTTACATTACCAGATGAAATTGCTGACATAGTTTGCATTTGTAACATAAGAAATTGTAAATATGTAAATTTTAAACATGAATTATCAATATGATTCCATCTTACACTTTACATTTAGCAATTATATAACTTTCATCACCCAATCAAATACATTGCAGAATTTTCTAAAGATATCTTTCATTCAGAACACTAATGCTTCTCACTCTCTCTATTAATTCATTTATTAAAATGTTCACTTTGCTCATTTGAAGTAAAATTATAAGGCACTCACTAATGCAAAGATATAAATTTCAATAGATGTCACTAAAATTTAACATTTTATTATATAGTGAGTATCTCTATAGGATATTAATTAGAATTCAATTTAATAAAATCAATTTCTAAATTGTCATCTAGAAAATTGTAAATATTTAGCTGTTATTCAGTATACTTTATTTTTAATAATCAGATGCAGCATTGTTTTTGAATTCTGTGTGATAAGATGCTGTTTTAAAATCACTGCTATAGGAAGTAAATTTCTGAATAAGTCAAACTGAAATTATTATTTGTGTGGATATGTAGCAATGCTATACATAAATATACAGAGCTAATATTGTTATTACTTATAAATAATTAATTATACTTAAAGTAATACTTGTAGAATTATGGCTTTAAATAAAAAAAATAACAACTTAATAAATAATAACACAGCATTGTTGAATATAAATAGAAAGTATAAAAAAATAAAACAGCAAAAATATTAGAAAACATTTTCCAATGAATAACAGTTGTATTATTATATAGAAACGAAATAAAAGGTATATAGAGCACACAGAACCACTCATTAAATTATTAGAACTCTGCACTTGTGTGTGCAGTAACATTTATCTATTTGTTAATTTTATAGAAACATTAACTTTTTTATATTTTCGTTCCATAAATATTCATAAAGAAAATTAATAATAATTTCACTTATGCAAATACTTCTATTCAACAAATGTGTTGGAGTATTATATAATTATAAATTTAACAAAAATTAATTTGATCAAAAAATTGAATTTTGAAATGAAACAAAAGAATAAATCTTTGATTTCATCATTTCCACATTTCGGAATTTCCATATTTCGGAAATATTTTTTTGCATGGTTCAAAGTTTATTGCTAAAAAAAATACAAGATATTTATTAATATTTTTATTACATTAACAATTATGAACTGAAAATTAATTAATTTTTATAAAATGGATATTTTTTTATTTCAATTTCATTTGATTCCACTTTTAAGGTATCAAACTTGAAAAAAATGTTCATAACATCTAAATTTACAATGAATAAGTTTGTTTCTTTTTGAATAATTTAGAATTTTCTAGATTTTATTTGCACTTTATTGAAAATGAATATATTTTAAAACTAAAGCAATAAAAGAGATTTAGTTTGTGTATAAACTAAATCATTTTTTGTGTTAGTGTCCAATTTCGGGACAATTTTAAGTAATTAGAATGATATATTTACTTGCTAAAATGAATTTATATATTAATTTCAGTGCATAAATGCATAATCTAATATGTATAATATATACCAAATAACTTTTTGATAAGTAAATAACACAAATAACTTCATAATGACTGTCAATAACTATAAATTTGGTATTTGACATGCTTACCTCTCCACCTGAGGAGCAGCCATTCTTAAACACAATAACTTTTTTCATACTACTGAATTAATGAAACTTGAAAAAAGATTGCAGAGATATCTAAATTATGTGTGGAACTATCTTCAATATTAATGGAATGCTAAAAAACAAATAAAATATTTCATACAGTTTATTTTTTAAATAAAATATTTTATTATAAATGATAAATTAATTATAATTTATTATAAATGATAAAGATTTTCAACAAAATCGAAAATTATTAAAAATATTTCACATTTAGCAAAATATTTTTCATATTTTTATTATATGATAAAGACATACATTTTAGATAATGGCATAATATAAAGATGGATTTTTATACTTTTCTCAAATATAGAAACAAATACTCAAAATTTAAAACTAATTAAATAAGATAAAACTGAAAAAAGGGTAAAATTAATAATTTAATACACTTCATATTTTATTATGTGAATAAAACTAATAAATGGAAAAGAAAAAAAATTAATAAAAAGAAATAAAAAATTTTAATACACAGCTAAATGGATGACAAGAACACCAATAAAAAAAATAGCAAAACAAATTTCGTGATGTAATATGTAATACCAGTTCTGTCCATTTTAAGAATAAAAAAGATATAATAAATTTTTCATAGATTGAATTAACTTTATTGAATAATGTATCTGCCATCATTATTTATGACTCCTTGCCAGTATGATGGTGTATAATTCCTAATATCCAATTTTAAAAAATCTCATATCTTTAAAGGAAAAAAATGATTGAAGGCAAATCTCACAGCTTCATTTTGGAATTATTTGCACAGTAAAAATAGTGCAAAGACAAAAACAAGTAATAACTACTGAGTATTATCTCTGGGGAGTATGATAGATGCAGCAGAAATGTTTAGTACTGCAAGTTTCTATTGAATCTCCATGGTCTAGTACTATCTAAAAGTAGTAATACTTTCTTTCCATTGAGCACCACTGGCCTCTTTTCTTGAAATGCTATTTTTAATTAATTCAATTGCTATAATTTTATATTAATAAGATATTTTGAATTTAACTTCATTTTGTTACAACAGTTAAAAAAAAAATTTCCATGAATGTCCCCCTATATACACTGAAGAAAAAGTTTTAATAAATAGTGCTGTCACCAACTACTTGTATGATCTTAAACATTTTAGATTTTGATGTGATGGATAGAAGTACTCCCACTCTTTCGATGGAACTATAAGTTCCTTTAGATTTCTTGAATATAATTTATTTATTATTCATGATAATTGTCTATTGAGTGTGTAAACCTTAAGTAAAACGTTTTGTGTTTATATAAATGGTTTCTGTTATAATATATGATCTTATTTACTTTCCCGAGCCATGATTTGAAGGCACTCTTTTGATTTTAGAATTATTTTAATTATTTAATTAGATTTTTTTTTTCAAGGAGTATTGGCCGGGAAATTATCATATATTATTTTTGGTATACACGATAGATTATTAGATTCTAAATTTTATTTGTGCTTTAAAACCAAAATTTTTGGTTACTGCATATTGCACCAACTGTGCAATTTATGAAAAGTGCAAAGGTAGAATCTATACTTTTATATTCTTTGCATGCAAGATTGATTCAAAATGGAAATTGAAAAAAGGAAGAAAAATAGAACATGTGAAGTTCTTGTATGATTAGTGAATCAAATTGAAAATTTGTTAAAAAGAGAAGATTTTCATTTATTGGAAGACTGGGTTAACCAACTGACACTTAAAATTGATATTTTAATAGAATTGGATAAACAAATTGAAAATATATCCAAAGTAGAAGAGTTCAATGCAGATTTGCCCACTATTTATGACCATGCCGATATAATATCGCAAGCTATTTTCTGTGCTCAAAAATATTAAAGCAAATTAATATTGTAAGTGTAAACCCCACTGAAGCTCAGAACTTTCTCTTAATCCAAAACTATAGTAATGAAAATAAACACGTAAAACTCCTTAAATTGAATATTCAAAAATTCTTCAGTGATATAGCACATTTTACTAGTTTCTGGAATACCTTCAAAGTTTCCATTAATGATAATTGCGAGTTGACAAAAAGAGATAAGTTCAATTATTTAAAGTCGTATTTAGGTGGGCCAGCCCTGAGTGCTACTGATGGTTTTGAAAATTCAGATAATAATTATGACTCACCTGTGAAGATTTAAAAAGAAAGATTTGGTCATAAGGACTTAATAAATCATCATATTTATAAATTGTTAAATCTCTCCCCCGTCTATAAATCAAATGATATTTTGGGATTAAAAAAGAATGCATGATGAAATCGAAATTAATATGAGAAGTCTCCAGTCTGCAGGAATTGAAACTAAATCTTATAGTTCAATGCTTATTGCTGTTAATTAAAAAATTTGCCAAGCGAATTAACTTTGGATCATAACAAGAAAATTATAAAAGAATAATTCACACCCGATATTTATAAATTGTTAGAAAACATCCAACTCAAAATGAAAAGCAGAGAAACACTTACACTTTCCCCCAAGCCACTTGAAAAACTCAAGGTCAATTCGAGAGCTTAGTTTATGGAGAAAAAGGCTGAATCATCCTCTTATGGTTTTTCAGTTGTTTCTCAAACTAATAAATATTACATATTTTGTAAAAAGGATAATTCGGTGGAGAACTGTAACTTGAACACCAAAGAAAAAATATAAATTAAAAGCTTTCAGCAGGTGTATTTTATGTGCAAAGCATAGAATTAAAGATTAAAAATCGGGACTGATTTGTAACACATGTGGAGGGAAACACAACCAGTCTATTCGTTTTAAATGGTCAAAAAATAAAAATAATGAAATTCAGTAATCAGAAGTTGAGCCATCAATAATTTCTGCAGCTTTGCATAATGAAGGGAATAAAATACACTGCTCAAAACAATTAAAGGATATTGTGGTTTTAGGTGTGTCTTGTGGCTGGGAAACATTTTAACTGATTGACACATGGTTTTATGAAAATAAATTACATGGTAGGTTATATGAGAATAAATTACACATATTTAGGAAAAAAAAAAAAAAATGCCTTTTATTGCATATTTGTGTTCAAAAGGAAAAATACACAATTTGTGCATATGAGAAAAAAAGAATAAGAAAAGGTGTTTTCTTCAAAGGGAATCATTTTCAGTAGGGGATATGGTTTCCACGGAGGTCCAGCAATGTTGAAACTTTTGAGACATGGTGTCAATGAGGCCATTAATCACGAGTTGGGGTATTCTGTCCCACTCTTCCAGAAGAGCTCTTTCCAGTTCATGAAAAGTTTGTGGGGGTGGTTGCTGGTCTTTTTAGAGCGTCCCAAATATGCTCCATTGGATTCATGTCAGGAGAACATGCTGGTCATTCCATTCATACTATTCCTTCCTCGAAAAGGAAATCTTCCATCAGGTTAGCATGATGTAGCCAGCAATTATCATCCATTAAAATGAAGTCATTTCTGATCAGTGTAAGGGACTACAATAGGTCTGAGGATCTCATCCCTATATCAGCGACCAGTCGGAAGTCCATCTCGAATGATATAGATGGCTGTGCGTCCATTAATGGAGATGCTATCATACACCAACACTCCCCCATCGCCAAATCTGACTTTTTCTTGCACAAACACATTATTATTCCTACTGCCACGGTCTCTCAAGATGAAAATACGCCTATTATCACAATGAACAGAAAAATGGGACTCATCAGAAAAAAGAACATTGCTCCATTCATTTTTTCTCCAGTTCACATGCTCTGTTGCCCACTATCTGATGTCGCGACAATGCCTTGATGTTAGTTTAACACATACCATCGGTCGGCGAGCATACAGACATACACCATGGAGTCGGTTTTGGACAGTCTGAGTTGAAACCATGGTGTCAGGAGCCGAGCCTAGGTGTTGGAGAAGAGTAGTGTTCATATTTCGGTGTCTCCGAGCCGTTAACACTAAATAATATTATGATATTCAATGGGCGTTGTTGCCTATCTACGACCTTCCCCTGGTCTTCATGCTGCACTTCCAGTCTCTGAAAAATGGTTACAGATCCTGGAAATCACACTTTGTGACACTCCAATGATTTGCGCTACTTCGGCTTGAATTAAGTCCCCTTCTAACTTACCAACAACTCTCCAAGCTTCTGAATTGGTTAAGTGACTTTGCTGAGACATCGTACTCATCAAAACAAAGCAGTCACCGAATGCCGATCATCCTTGTCTATTATTCAGTTGAAAATCAAATTTCATTCACTGCCCCTGAAGTGATGTTTTTGAGGTGTAACTCAAAATTAGCATACTCCAGTTTGAAAATCAGAAAAATTTGCATTTGTGATTCTCTTCTTCCATTTTCGAAAACAAAAATGTTTGCTTATGCCTTTATTTTATATAAAACTAACAATATCCTTTAATTGTTTTGAGCGGTGTATTATTGCAAACTTATTGTGTAAAAGTGAAGTCAAAAAGTGGTGAATAATTAACTCGTTTATTATTAGATAGCGACTCAATGTGCACATTTATTTGTCAAAGTAAATCCCTTGAAAATAAGAGAAGAAAAATTATCGGTTTTTACTTTTGGAAACAAAAAGGCTATGAACAAAATTTATGATGTAGTTTGCGTGAAATTAGAACATAGACTTTTTCCAAACTCAAAAATAGAAATAGAAGCTTTAGATGCAGATGAAATATCAGGCTCAGATATATTACCCCCTGAAACAAAAGAAATAAATGAAAATTTAGAATTAAGAAATTATACACTTGCGGACTCCCCTAATTGTACTGAGCCAGTGACTATTTTAATAGGGGCAGATTATTATTATTACAACATTGTGACTGGTAAAATCAAACATTTGAATAAAAATCTCGTAGCTGTTAAAAGTATTTTTGGTTGGTGCTTACAAGGCCGAAAAGCTGATAATCACACTTCTCTCATATTCAATGTAATGGTAGAGGAAAATTTAATTTCAAAACAAGTAGAAAAATTTTGGGATTTAGAAAACTCTGGTTTAGTTGATAAAGGAAAGAAGATAATTCCTTCAAAAATGAGGTTTTGTCGGATTTTGAGTCAAATATTAAATATGAAAATCGCAGATACACTGTTTGATTGCCCTGGAAATTAGATAAACAAAATTTAGATAACAATAAAGAAATCGCTGAAGCAAGGTTTCACCGGTCAGGAAGAAGATTGTTTAGAAATCCCAAACTCTTTGAAGAATACAAAAAAATGATAGATGATTACATAAAACAAGGAATTATTGAGTTAGTCCCCAATCTGAATGAAGCTAAAAAAGTTGCATTTTATCTACCATATAGAGAGATCATTCGGGATGATCGTCCGACCAGTAAATTGCGTTTGGTATTTGATGCTTCTGTTAAATCTTCGAATTCACTTTCCTTAATATGACTGTTTACATGTTGGTCCAAACATGTATCCAGAAATGTTTGATATTCTTTTGAGATTTAAACTTAAACCCGTAGAGCTTTTACGACTGACACCATGTCAAGCCTTTTTGAATATTTTAGTTCACAAAAGAAATTATGACATTACCCTATTTTTCTTTACCAAAGATACAACGGACAATTCTACACTACCAGTTTACAGATTCACTTGAGTTTTGTTCGGGATAAATAGTAGTCCTTTTCTATTGGCAGCAATAATTAAACATCACTTGGTGAAATATTTTGAAAAGTATCCTGAAACTGTTTCGTTAATGAAAGATAATACCTATGTAGGCAATATAATTGGAAGTCATGAGACTGCAGAACAAGATTTATCCGTTACAAAAGAATCCAAAGAAATATTCAAGCCAGTTAACAGTTGCATAAATGGTCAACAAATTCTGAAGATCTTCAAAAATTATGGAAAGGCAGCAATATAATTTCAGTTGATGATTCCAAAGCTATAGGAGAAGGGAATATTCCTTACCAAGTTCTGGGTATAGTGTGGGATAACCATAAAGACTTATTTTGACATGTGTGGATTGATTGAGTATGTGTCAAAGAGAATAGACACTAAGAGATTTATACTACAAGTTTTAGGATCAATATTTGACACATTGGGATTTCTAGGACCTTTTACTTTATGAATCAAGATTCTGATGCAAGATGTTTGGTCATCGGGTATTTAATTTCAGAGTGGAAAAACTGGTGCAAGAAAATCCCTGAACTCTCAGATTTTTCTATACTATGCTATTATTTTGCAGAATTTCCAGTTGATAATTTCAAAAGTCTTCAACTACACCTTTTTCCAGACAATGCCAAGACATTTCAAAAGGCTGAAAAAGAAATTGACTGTGCAATATAATTTTCAGTGACAAATTCCTAAATTTTATCACCAAAGAAAGAATAATTTGGAAAAATATAATAGAGTGGGCAGCATGGTGGGGACGCTTTTATGAATGATTAAAGAAATCTGTGAAAGAGTGTTTGAGGAAAATCGCCGGTAAAGCTCTACTAGGCTATGAAGAACTTTCAACCTTGCTTGTGGAAGTAGAAGCTGTCCTCAACCTACGTCCTTTGACTTATGTTTACAATGAAAATGATGAACCACAGCCACTGACACCTATGTATTTTTTGAATATTGGTCATGGAAAAAGTATTTATCCAGTGACATTTGCCGGACTTATTGAAAATGGATCAAGCAGATCATATTTGATGAAAAGAAAGAAATATCAGACTTTGCTTATGAAACAATTATGACATAAATGGAAGCAGAAGTATCTCCTAAACCTGAAAACTGCTCATTCTCTGAAAAATCCTCATCTCCAAAGTGAATTAAAGATAGGAAATGTTGTGCATATTAAAGATAACATTAAGAATAAATTGATATGGAAACTAGGAAGAATAGACATTGGGCGAGACAACAAAGTCTGTTCCTACGAATTGAAAACTGCTAACGGTCTGCTGAAAAGAACCACACAACATCTCTACCCTTTGGAAACATAAAAACTTTAACTTTATCTTGAACTTTGAATTCGAACTTCATTTAATTCTTTTTTTTTTTTTTCAGCAAATTTCACTTGTAAAATTAAGTGCAAAACATTTGAACTATAAACATTTTTATTTACAATTTTAGAGACTCAACTCTCTAATTCAACATTTTACCTTATTATTATTATCAAAGTTAAGAACAATTAATGAAACTTTTGAATGTTAAATGAATGATTAATAATAATTTTTTATTGAATTCTTATATTTTTGTGTTTTTTGAATTTATTGATGCTATCCTTTATGTGCAAGTAAATTTAATTTTAATTTTTAATAGTTATTGATTGAGTTGTTATCTGTTTATAAATGTTAATCTTAATTGTAATTTAATTAGTGAACTCTTTATAGAGTTCAGGTGGGGAGTGTGAAGAAAAAGTTTAAATAGATGGCACTGTCGCCAACTACTTGTATGATCTTAAACATTTTAGATTTTATGTGGAGAGAAGTACTCCCACTGTTTCGATGGAACTATAAGTTCCTTTAGATTTCTCGAATATAATTTATTGTTTAGAATTTATGTTAATTGTCTATTGTGTGTGTACCTTTTGTGTTTATTAAAATTGTTTTTGTTATAATATATGACCTTATTTACTTTCCCAAGCCATGATTTGAAGACATTCATTTGATTTTAGATTTATTTGAATTATTTAGATTAATTAATTAGACTTTCTTTTTCAACACAACATTTTCTTGTTCAGACTCAACTTTGATTGAGAGGTGGAAAGGGCAGGTTTCATAGGTTGAAAATATGATCTTTTCCTTCTCATGTTTCCCTAGATAATTCATTTTTCCCCTGGAAATTAACAGTTTCAAAAAAGTCTGATTTTAAGGATTTGTATGACTCAATTATTTAAATTCTTTTCACTTAGCTTATGTGGATCTCATTTTAAAAATGTATACACCAACCCTAGTTTCCTGATATGGTCTGCAACAGTTTGCTGAGCTGAATAGGACTTTTCTGCAATCTTGGTGTTGTTAAAAAAAGGATTTTGCCTGAACATGACTTTGACGGTATCATCGATTAAAAGTTGTCACCCAGAGTGTGGCTTATCAGAGATAAAATCACCTTTATAAAATTTTCAACCTCCCTTTAGCATGTCCAATTAAAGAGAAACTGCACTTTCACCAAATACGCTATAAATTCCTATACATTTCTACTGGATTCCTTCCTTGTTGGAATCTGTACAAAATACAGTGGTGTAAATGAACTTCATTCAGTAGCCATGGATAAATGACCATGTCTCACTTAAATATATAAGGCATCATTTTCATTTTAACTCGTTTATAGTGACTATGAATACATTCAGTGATAAAAGAGAGAATAGTGAATACTTGATGAAAATTATTCTAATAAAAATGGATAGAACTTTCCATAATGGATCTAATAAATAATTTTAAGATTATCATCTTCTTAGATAACATTAATTTTTATGGCTGATCTCAACACAAAAACATTAACATTTAATTTACCAAATTGTGAAAGAATGCATTTATATAAAAGGCCATTTATTATACAGCTCGGACTGTAATTTATTTAAGCAAACAGTGGATTTAAAAGAGCAGCATTACAAGTTTTGATAACTTGAAACTGAAAACTGGTAAATGAGAGAAAGAATTTTGAATCCAATTATTAGTATCAATTTTATTCATATAGGTTTAAAGCCATCATATTTTGCAAGGAAGAACTATTTTCAGAAACATAAAAATCTATATTGAAATACATTCAAATGAAAATTTTTCTTCACACAGAAAAACAAAATAAAATTAAAAAGTATCATAAAGCAAATAAATTGTACATGAAAAACACTTTGTTTTAAATATTACCTCAGCAATGGATTTTGGTAGTATTTATGAGAAGGATGAAAATATTTCTACTTACTGCTACTCATAAATGTGATACTACTGTTTTCCACAATAAATTTAACAAAAAAAAAAAAAGCATAATTTGAAGAAATGAAATAGACTATATTCTTGTGTTAGAAATTCAAAATTTAGTTCTATTAATCCTGAAATGGATTTTCATGGATGAAAGTAATAAAAGTGTGGTTCCACTAGAAACGGAGAAATAAAAGACAACGAGAACCTTTAAATAATTTCAAATATTTTTTATGAAAACTTTTCTAAAAATTATTTGAGATTGACTCATATTGCAAGGTAGTAATTAACCACATAAGAATATTTTTCTATAGTAAATTACTAATTCTTATTTTCATTCAGGTTATTGTAATCAGGACACACCTTTCTAAATGAGACTAAAATAAGTGAATAGCATTTTATTATAATTTAACATTCATTTTTAAATTAAAATAATCACAAGTTATCTTTTAAAGTAGAACACTTAAAATAAGTTGTTTCTAAAGGGAACTGTAATAATAAGTTAACAGTTCATAGCTTTAAAAATAGTATTCTCTTTCAACCTAATTTAAGAATTTCATTAAAGTGACAGTATTATTGATTGTGAAGCACAAAGCATTGATCACAATAAAACCTATTTGACAGCAGAATTAAATCATTAAAAATATCAATGCTCAAGGTAAGAGTCAAACCCATTAACAGGGCAACTAAAAATGAGACTCCTGACCATTAAACTATCAATTTTAAGAATAGATACTAAATGGATATAATTGCAAACAAATTGTTAAAAAAATGAACATATTAAAATAATAATTTTGAATTTGAAAAACACAAAATTAAAAGTACAAAATCCTATTTATGTGTATCAAAATGAAATCTTGATACACATAAATAAGATAACTTGATAAATAGCATCTAGAAAATATTGAAGTGTTTACATATTAATGTACAAAGAAATTATACACAGAATGACTTAAACAATATTAAATATCATATCAACTGATTTTTAAACAAAATTTTCTTCGCATTATTATCAATTTTTTTTTTTTTTTTTTTTTTTTGAATACAAAATTCCCTCATAATAATATGAGCATGCGTGTAATATTTTAAGGAAATTATTTAGTATTTTAAATTATAAAAATAGCTTTAAAAATAGAATTCTTTTAATGAATTACAACAATAAAATTTGTTATGAATTAGATTGCAAAACAATTTAAAATACAATAATGTAGTTTTTATTAAGAGTTTACTTTAAAATTTATTCTAAAGAGCTTTGAGATTTAGTTAGGAACAATTTAAGTTCATATAAATCCAGTTTTTTCATAAGCTTGTAATAACTTTAGTGTTATTCTTCATGTTGAAAGTCATTCTGTGATGACATTCTTTTTCCCAAAAATATAATTTATTTTAGAAAAATAATTTACAAACATGTATGTCTTTTATACATATAAGAACATTTTGAAGTATTTAAATATAAATAATTTTTACACATGAAATTTAATAAAAGTTTTAATAATTTTCAATAGAAATTTACAAGGAAATATAATTGTCAAGACTGTTGATTTGGTAAAATTTTAAGTTATCAACAAAATGAAGTGCAAACAAACTTAAATTTATACTTTTACCATTAAGGAGAAAAATAAAAATTAACTAACTATAGTTTTTAAAAATAAAAAAAAAAATAAAAAAAACCCAGGGAAATAATATATATATAATAAGATGTAACTTGAAGAGCAATTAAAACAATAGAAAGAAGAAACTATACAAATCAATACAAATAAGACAAAATCAAGAAAAAATGATGATATAAATAAGGAAAAGGCATAGGGACCACTTCTTTATCAGGAAGGAGATGGTCAACTATGCAAATAGAACACTCTTTTTTGACAAGCACAAAGGACAAAAGTCTTAGTCCTATTCTCCCGAAAAGTATCTGTATTATAGGAAATATATCAAAATTAAAGTAAATAGAATTAAAGCAACATATTAAAAAGTAAGCAAAGCAGTATAATAAGATATAGTAAAAAGGTAAAGTATAATTAAAGTGAAAGTGGGTGTTTTCGGGATTCTTGTAAGAACTTCAATACTTAGGAGGGCCTTCTGTAGTTATAAAAACTACGCATTACTTCAATCTCACAAGCGATTTCCTTACTTCCAGCATAGTTTAAAATAAAATCAACCAGAAGATATTTATATTTCAGTTGATCAGTTAAATGTTTAATAAATTTTAAATTATTGCATATTGCAAATATTATAATTATAAATTACTTTATATTGTATTTACTGCTTTACATTATATATATATATATATATATATTCCATTCGTTGGAACAGAAGGAATATAAAATTTTCTCTGAATCTTTGAAGGGTTTATAGAATGTCTAGAAAGAGATGATTTAAAGATTGAGACAATTTATCACATAAATAAAAATATTCAAGAGTATACACTCTATTATGATTAATTTAACAGCACATTTTCTACATGCTAAAATTAACAAATGCCAAGATTTTTGAAAAACATTTCTTCTGAATCTTTTTAAATAGTTTGCAGTTGAGATTTATAAATTGTTTATCTAATCTTATAAATAAGATAGAGCATATTATTTAAAAACAATTTTACAAAATATTCCTACATGCATTAAATTCCTAGAAGGAAGAGTACATTAAATATTTTAAGTAAAATTTTACAATACAAACTTTTAACTTTATATGGGCAATTACTTATTAATATAATTTAACAAAGAAATATTAGCTTCATAAAGAGAAAAAGACATTTTTATAGAGTTGCAATACGAAAGAAGTACACATATGAAAATTTAATTTGCTTTTAACCCAAAGGAAACAGGTGCTTCGTAACTCCTTCTCACTAAATACCTAACCATGAATAGAGATTGACAGTATAATTTTGATCCATCAGATCAAATAATATGTGTAGTGACGATAAAATACTCAATTATTAATCTAGAATATTTCAGAGTTAATGTTGAGTATAAAATGTAATAAAACATTTGAAACAATAATATCACTTTATTAAATACAGAAAATATGATAATTAAATATTTTAATAAAGTTAACATACACTATAACTAATTTTCGGAGAAACTTTGTAAGTTTAAGTTTTAAAGTACAAGCTTTTCCCAAAACATATGCGGCCGACGCGACATCTATTTTGCAGTTAAGTCGAATGAGGCGAACGAGACTATTAAACGCAACCAACAGTATTACATCTTAAAGCAAGCAACAGCCTTACTTTTGCTTGATGACATCTGAGCTGGCAGCATGCCTTGCTTTTTAAACATTCATACTACATGTTGCATTTCGAAATTAAGAATTTTGAGAAAAATACTTTTAAATTCTTATTCATGGATTTTGCAGCTACTAGATAATGTAATTATTTTGATATAATGATAAAAAGTATTTTTAAAAGCAAAATGCAATGAGAAAAAAAATTAAATGAAAAAAAAAAAAAAAAAAAAAAAAAAACAGAGGGCATAATAATGTAGTGCCCTTATCATCTATAACAGTTTTAATAGAATTCGAAGAATTTACTTTAGCTAAATAATATTTTTGAACATGACAAATTAATTTTTCCTAGGAGTTGTCTATTTCTGATAGTTAAAGTTCACTATTTTTGCATTTATTCTGGCCTGTTTTACAATTATTTACAAACCTCATTAGTCATGCAACAATTTAATCATTTTATTATAATCTGACACATTATCTAAAAGCCTAGAGGCATTATTTTTGTTAGATCTGTAACTTTTTTCTATCCAAGTGTACTTGCTTAGTTTTACCGAGAATTTCTCCAACAGGTCAGTTTTCAAAACATTTTCACAGCCAATAATAGTCTTCCCACCACTTAGAAAAATATCATTTGTTTCTCAAACAGCCCCTCCATATTACGTTAGCAATATTCATATTTCCTGGAATATGTTATCCTAACTTCAAGGATCTCTTTAACACGGTTTTGAATTAAAACGAGCCAGTTTCCAGACTCTTTCATCTACCAAAGATCTGTAGTAGAATCAGACCAAAAGGTCATTTTTATACTTGATAAATCGAGAGTATTAATAATAGAGTTCGCAAGTCTAGAACCTTAGCAGTTAGCCATTAATTCTTACTGAGGAATATTTAAAGGTTTTAAGAGTGTTACTCTAGATTATGTTCTTACGAAAATTACTTTAACTTCAGAATTGAATACGGATAGAACAAAGACGTGCTCAGCGTATGGCCCATTGCAAGCATCTTCAAAAACGTGAAATTCAAATCTTTAATTAATAGCCATATATAGAGACAAGTATACATATTTTAAAATAAATAAAGCTTTAAACTATTTTAAAAATTCACTTACATCATTTTGAGACATTTCACCATTCCAAGAAACTTTTATTTTCCGTAAATTTTGCAATAACATTTCATGAAGCAATGTCTCTGGTGTTATTAATACAATAGGATTAAAAATTCTTTGTATAATTGATAAAATTACTCTTTTTGTAATTTTAGTATCACAAGTCAAGGCATTCAAATTTATACAACATTTCTATGTGTCGCAGTCCAAATTTCAAATTACTCTTAAAATAGAAGTATCTCTTAAATGTTTATCAACATTTACACCAGCCAAATTATTTTCAAAATTGCTTAAATTAAAACATTCATTTACCATAGTTAATTTAACATGTTTTATAAATTGCTCGTGTTCATATCTCCTTGTTCACCTCATAATATACACTACTGGCCATTAAAATTGCTACACCAAGAAGGCGACATGCTACAGACATGAAATTTATACGAAAGGAAGAAGGTGCTGTGATATGCAAATGATTAGCTTTTCAGCGCATTCAGATAAAGCAGGCGCCAGTAACGTCACCTACATTGTGTTTGAATGAGGAAATTGTTCAGCCGGTTCCTCATACGCAAAGTGCATTTGAACGTTGTTGCCTGGTGAAAAGTTGTTGTGATGTCTCGTGTAAGAAGGAGAAATGCGTAACAGCACGTTTCTGACTTTGATAAAGGTCGAATTGTAGCGTACCGGGATTGCGGTTTATCTTATCGCAGTATTGCTGCTCGCGTCGGTCGAGATCCAATGACTGTTAGCAGAATATGGAATCGATGGGTTCAGGATGGTAATAGGGAACGCCATGCGGGATCTCAACAGCCACATAGCACTAGCAGCCGAGAAGACAGGCATATTATCCGCATGGCCGTAATGGATCGGGCAACCACGTCACGAGCCGTGAGTCAAGAAACGGGATCGTTTGGAAGACAAGTGTCTGCACGAACAGTTCGATGACGTTTGCAACAGCATGGACTCTCAGCTCGGAGACCATGGCTGCAGCTTCCCTTGACGCTGCGTCATAGACAAGAGCGCCTTCAATGGTGTGATCAACGACGAACCTGGGCGCACGAATGGCGAGACGTCATCTTTTCAGATGAATCCAGGTTCTGTGTACAACATCATGATGGTCGCATCCGTGTTTGGAGGCATCGTGGTGAACGCACACTGGCAGAGTGCATTCGTCAAGGTCATACTGGCCCATCACCTTGCGTGATGGTATGGGGTGCCATTGGATACACGTCTCGGTCACCTCTTGTTCGCATTGAAGGTGCTTTGAACAGTGCACGTTACATTTCTGGTGTGTTACGACCCGTGGTTCTACCCTTTATTCGAGCCCTGCGAAACCCGACGTTTCAGCAGGATAATGCCCGATCGCATGATGCCAGTATTGTACGGACCTTCCTTGATACGGAACATGTTCGGCTGTTGCCCTGGCCAGCACGTTCCCCAGATCTTTCACCAATAGAAAACGTCTGGTCAATGGTTGCCGAGCAACTGGCTCGTCACCAAACGCCAGTCACTACGGTTGATGAACTGTGGCATCGTGTTGAAGCTGCATGGGCATCTGTACCTGTACATGCAATCCAATCTCTGTTTGACTCAATGCCCAGGCGTATAACTGATGTTATTACTGCCAGAGGTGGTTGTTCTGGGTACTTATTTCTTAGGATCTATTCAGCCAAAGTTTTTGAAAATTTAATCACTTGTTAATTCTAGTATAATATATTTGTCCAATAAATATCATTTTGTTATCTGCATTTCTTCCTGGTGTAGCAATTTTAATGGCCAGTAGTGAATTTTATCGGTTGATACGGATGGCGCACCGGCTATGACAGGGCGTCACAAAGGCTTCATTGCATGCTTAAAAAATAAAGTTCCGGACGCGCTTGCTGTGCATTGCGTAATTCATCGACAGCAATTGGTTGCGAAAAATTTTTGCGAACGTCTCCATACATCACTGCAATATGTTATAAGAGCAGTTAATAAAATCTGAAGTAACTCGTTGAATTACAGATTATTTCGTCAGCTTTGCATTGCAAATAATGAAGATTTCAACCGATTGCTGCTTCACAAAGAAGTGCGCTGGCTTTCAAAAGGTACTTGCTTGACTCGATTTTACAATCTGTTTGAATCTGTGATAGAGTTCCTAGAAAATAAATACACGGAATTGCACGACAACCTCATCTCATCAAAAAACGATATTGCGTACATAGCAGACCTCTATAAATTGTTTAATGATGTCAATCTCAAGGCAAACTTCAAGGAGAAGACTTAAACTTGATTAAGACTAAAAATAGCGGACTAAAAATATGCTGCTTTCGTGTCTAAACTGCTATTATATAATAGAAATATAAGCAGACGTGAATTCAATAACTTACCAATGTTTATCAGCTGTATTATTCAAGCATGACGACTTGCTTGTTTATAGTCAGCACTTGGAAAACCTCTACAATGACTTCAAGGAACGATTCGAGGACATTTTAATCATGGACATACCAGACTGGGTTTTGGATCCTTTTCCAATGTCAGCACAGCAGGATCATCTCGGTTAGAATTAGAACTGATAGAACTGACGACAAATGAGGAATTAAAAATTAAATTCAAGAATGGCAACCAAGAATTTTGGCTTCAGAAGTCGATTTCGCAACTGTATCCAAGATTATGGTCGATTGTGCAACGATTTATGCTAGCATTCCCATCTTCATATTTATAAGAACGTGGATTTAGTGCTGTAGCAACATTGGTAACGAAAAAGAGAAATCGGCTCCATGTTACTGAACGCGGCGATTTATGATTGTTTTTAAGTGAAATCGAGCCTGATATTAATAAGCTTCTTAAAATGCATCAAATTCAGCCTTCTCATTAGTTAAGTTAGAAATCGATGCCTTTAAATTTTAATAAAAATACTTTTTAATATTAATTAAGTATGCCTTTTGAGTGTTCTCTGAAACTGTCAATTTATTTATTTAAAAAGCAATAGTTTATTATGGATTATTTCGTATCATCAAAACCCCTGCCTGTATTTATAACAGGTAAGCTAAAACTTTTATTCTTCTTTTTTAAATAAAGAAGAAATTCAGTAGGGTTTCAATTCCAACAACATTCTATCTATTAGTAATTTTTTTAAATTTAGTTCTTGTTTTCACCATATGCATTATGTACGCTCTTATTTCTCTAGGGGGGGCGGTATTGAAATGTTCACTAGAAAAGGGGGCACCAGTTCGAAAAAGGTTGGGAACCTATGGTCTAAGTGATGTATGGAATTCCCTCATCTTTCAGAATTGAAAATCCCAACATATATTTTAAACAGTTTCTTCAATAAATATGTAGAAATACATGGTTTTCTGATGCTAGTAACAAGCTTATGGTGCAGTAATATATTATAAAGTCTACAAGGAACATGAGGTTGAAGTAAATCTTCAAAAGTTGTAGAAATTTCAAAAAGTCGAGTTTTTCCTGTTAAGAAGCTAACCTTACCCAGATTAGGACTAATAGCAGCTATACTTGCATCACGTTTAGTTGATAAAATAAAGAAAATCGTTCAAGAAAAGGCTACAACCAAAGTTTATCTCTGAACAAGTTCCCAAATTGTTGTGCACAGGTTTCTAAGTTAACCAAAAAAGTGGAAACCATTTATAGCCAACAGAGTGACAGGGATTCAAGACCTGGCTGATGCCAACTCATGGTCTCACTGTTATGGAGAGAACAATCCGGCAAATCTTGTTACTCGCGGAGAAAGTGCCAGTTCTTTGATCCAGAATTCTACTTAGTTTCATTGTCCAACATTCCTGTTATAAGAGGACTTTTTGAATCCATTGATCTAGTCAACTAAGAAGAGTTCGAAAATGAACTAAGAAAAGCTGATAATTTACCGAATAAGAAATCTAATTTTTTCAATATTCGTTTATATCTAATTTGTTGGAAATTTCTTACAAAATTAATCTACATATTAAGTATTTATTTAAGATTCCTACGTAAAATATCCATCGGAGAGGATATTAGAATCTTTAGAAATTGTGCTAGCAGAGATGCTTAAAGTAAGAGTCATATAACAAAAGTATTTTGTTGAATACATAAGTAAAATAATCAAACATGAGCCTATTTCAGGTAATGGTAAGTTAAAATCTTTAAAAATATATCATGATCTTCTTAGAGTTGGAGGTAGTTTAAAAAATTTAAATTTTTTTAAAGATAAGATAAATCCCATTATATATATTCTTACTAAATCTAACAAATTAAACATGGTTCTCTTAAATATTATATCGAAAATTATTTACTGCCAATCCTTGTTGTATTGTATAAGACGAAAATTTTGATGACTAACTGGTAGAAATTTGTGGAGGAAAATAGTGCACGAATGCTTAATATGTTTTAAGCAATAAGCCAAAAATGCAAAGTCAAATAATGGAAAATTTGCTTAAAGAAAGAATAGAAAGAACTTATACCCCTTTAATGTTACAGGTATTGATTTCTGATCTCATTTCATGTTAGTTTTAAAAAAGAAAAGAAAAGGAACGTTTAATAAAGTATATGTAGCAATTTTTATTTACTGTTTTTGCAGTTCATTTGGAAATAGAAACCGATTTGTCATCGGAAGCCTTTATAATTTCTTTCAAGAGATTTATTGCTTGATAAGGTAATCACGTTAAAATATTCACTGAAAACAAAAAACTTTTTTTTAGTGTAAATAAAAAATTGAAAAAATAAAGGAAATTTTAAAAAATCCTTATAAAGTAGGTAATTTTTCTCGGATGAAAATATTGACTGGAAAAGTATACCTCCTAGATCACCTAACATTGGAGGTCTTTAGATGTCTGGTGTTTAAATACCACTTAAAGAGCATTGTAGGAAACAGCAACTTCACTTTAAAAGAATGCTTAACTATAGTTATTCAAACTGAAGGAGTGCTAGACCTCTTATACCATTAAATTCTGATTTTGATGATTTTGAAACATTAATTCCAAATCATTTTTTGATAGGCATATAATTAAAAGTATTAATGAACTTAACTCACCTGATATAAAAGAATGTAATGTTAATAGATGGAAAAGAATAACAAAGACTACTGAACAAATATGAAACCTTTGGAAGAGTGATTAAAGCACTTTGCAAGAAAGAACGAAATAGCAGTTTGTAAAGGATAATGTAGAGATATAAGTTCTTTAATTTTCAATAAAATAAGATAATCTTCCAATGAATAAACACTTAATTGGTAAAATATAACAAGTTTTTGCAGATAATGACTCTATAACAAGAGTTGTAAATGTTAGATTGCCAAATGGTACAACTATAAAACGAAACATTAGAAGTTTAAGCATTTTACCTGTAAAATGAAAGATGTTGATAATATTTGAAGATGCAACAAAAACTGAATAGTATATTATTCATGTATATACACTTTACATATTTCTTATGTATATTGTTATATGTGTTTATTGTATTTAATAATGTTTAATGCTGTCAAGTATTTAGTAATTGAATTTATCAAAATTTTGTAGTTATTATTTACAGGATGTCATGATTTATTGTAATGTAAATTTACTATATTGTTTTTAAATTAACATTTCAACACGAGGGAATATGTTAAAACCTCCGTTATAATATAGATGGCGCTCTCATTAACCCAAATGCGGTAAGTGAGAGTTGTTTGTGAAATTTTGTAAAACAGTAGCTGTAACAGTGGAGGGTGACAGACGGACCTGCCGTTTCCTTTATTCTTTTTTCAATGTTGTGTTAAATAAATGTTGTTTTTTTTAAGATACACTTCATTTAAATTCTTTAGTTAGTAGGATTGCTCCAGCAATATCTATTAAATACACTCAACACACAACTGTCAATATAAGAGGAACGCTTCAATTTCTGATAACATAATAATATTCAGGTTTACAGTTTTCTAATCAATACATTATAGAAGCATTAAGAAGGAAAGAACTTGATGAAACTCCAAAAATGGCCCTACAATGTCTATAAAACTAGTTGTCCTTCATTAAATGGGGAAAAAATTTAAGAAAATGTGTTGGAGGGCTATGGATAATATTAAAGAAAACTTTTTCAATAACAGCACTGATACCAATGGAATACATTCTAAATCTATCAAGAATATCAGGTATTAACTCGTTATGAGATTGATTTCTTTATACAAACATTCATTTAAAGAATGCTTCCCTTTCTTAGAGCCATATGCATCAAATAATGGATGGATTTTCACAGTTTGTCATTCCAATTTAATTATTGGTCTGCGAGATAAATAATGAAATTCATTATTATCTCGAAATCTGTCATGCGTTCAATAATTTTGAATTTTTTGCGATTCTGAATGAATGTTTTGCTGATAATCAGCAAAAAATTGGCTACATCCTAATCTGTTAATAATTAGTCTGTGTCTTTCCCAAATTAGTTTTTTATTATCCTGTAAATTCATATTATTATTTTTGCATGGAGTTCTACATCATATTTTCCATCAGGAAGAATTTTCATTTTATGATTGAAATCATCTAAATTAAAATCATCTTTTTCTTTGTCTGCTAAGGTTGGTTCAGAAATTCTTAGCAGTTCAAGTTCTCTCAATTTACCTATAGTTATCTTCATAAAATGCATTGACTAAGTTTTTAAAATATTATTCCCCTCGCTTTAATTACATTTTCCAAATACAATCTACCCGAGTTTCATTTAAATGACCGTTAAATCAGATTTTAATTCAAAAGAATTTCCTCTGAATAATTTTCCCATTAAAAGCACAATTAAAAGATTAATTTCTGTTTCCTTTCGAAAAGAATCTGTTAAACTTGCTTTACTTTCTATTAATTCCTTCAAAATCTTCTTATTCTCAATCATAGGAATAAATCCCCAAATCTGTTTTTCAGAAAAAGTTTCAAACTCACAAGTAAATGTTCTTTAAATGGCCAGTCTTTTTTAAACAAGAAACACGTGCACCTTATTTTAGTAGAATTGTGTTTATCGACTAATGTCAGTTGTTTCGAGGTAAAAAAATTTTTTTTCACTACAGTGCGATTTATCGCAAAAAATACAATTATTAATTGTTCTACTTGTATTGTCCAGACTTACGAGTGCTGACGTTGTTAGCTTATTTTAACAGTTAAATTTTCTTTTTCCGGTGAATTTGACAGAGGCGAACCCAGAACATGCGGGTAATATCATTTCTTCACCTTTTACCTCTTGGCGAAGGAAGTGCATTAAAACTTCTAAGGATCTTGACTTCGTAGTATCATGATTTCGGCTTCTTTCCCATGCAACCAATACTTCTTCAGGCAGACAACTTTCCCCCAAAGTCAGGAAATTTCCATATTTTCTTTGTTCTCCGAAGACTCTCCAATGCGCGTAGTTTACTATCCAGCTCATCATAAACAGAAAATAAATCAATTCTAGTTCTTCCTGTAGAGGCATTACTCATAATTATTGATAATAAATCACGAACATAAATATGCACGAGTCTTCGCACCCGAAACGCTCCTTTAATTGTTCAATTGCTTTCGAATAGTTATCTGCAATAACTAGATAACTAAGAACTAAGCGTTTAGCTTTGGAGCCCGATTCCATTGATTGCAATAAATATTGCATTTTCTCTTCATTGCCAATGGTTTGGTCATTATGAATACTTTGAAATTGACTCCAAAATGTGAGGTATTCTTTTGCTTCTCCATTGAATTTTTTTAGTTCAATTTTCGGTAATTTGAATTTTCTCGACTCTTTATCACATGAGAGGGAAAGTTCTTGTAACTTCAAATCAATTTGAGTTAAAACTTCAATAATAACAGAAAAGTAAAAGCCAATAAAAATGATTAAACATGAAATATCAGGCTTTTCTCATATTCAAAAAAACATGATATATTTGAGAAAGAATGAAAAATATTGAATATATGTATTAAGAGGGTAAACTTTTTCAACTTATTTAATTTATTTACTCTGTTGAAACAAATAACGAATGAACATGCTTATTTCATTCATGAATATATATATATATATATATATAT
>JAPDSC010117388.1:592909-603702 GCA_026290005.1 Latrodectus geometricus
ATATATATATATATATATATATATATATATATATAACTAGAAGATAAGCACTAGATTGATGTAAATTACCATTATTATGCATTTCTTTTAAATATGCGATTACTTTTAAAATATGAAGATCAGAAATTATTTAAACCATTTCTACAATTAGTTATGGATATTATTTTTTAACATGCAGCAATTTTCTGTTTTCCAATCTGTTTCAATAAGATTTAATTCTTTGTTGGAGATCATTGATACATTAATAAACATATCTGAATATAAATAGTCTGGCATATTTATACTCAAGTTAAGATAAACTCAACTATGTTTAGCGAAATAAAAAATTAGGTAAACAATTTATAGAAACAATTTTAATATTTTATAAGCATTTATTTTTCAATGTACTTAAAATATTAAGAATACTTACCGAAAAATATTAAGATTCTTCCAATCTCATCTCCTCTACAAAGGTTGGAATAGCATGGCACTCAGATCTCCTTCGTATCCAACTTTTGTCAGGACCTCTCCTTCTAGCATTTTTCTTCTTCAGCTTATTTTTATTATTGTTAATTAATAAACTTGCAGATAACATTATAACAGTAGAAGCAGTAAGTATGATATTGTTATGTATTTTCCATTTTAAAAATCCAATCTTTTCGATCACATTCAAAACAAGATTTCAATGTAATACAGATAAAGTTTCATTGGTTGAACAGAACAATGACTTCAAACATCTACGTCATAGTTTCCTCACCTTCTTTCGGGGGTGAATTCGCTCTGCTAGGTTTTTCCGGTGAATTCACTTCTAGTTTGCAGCTTTAGACACCCATATTGGTTGACCAGCAAACATCCACTAAAAAGCCTTTCATGGACATCCACTAGAGGTCTATGTATCATCCATGACGTCCACTGGATATAGTGGACCTTTCGTGGACGTCCATTAGACGCATTAGGTTGTGTGGGTTGTGTTTTAAGGAAGCCAAGCACATTTTTACTTTTAAAAAATCGTATTTCAATTTTGATCATTTTGAATAAAGCCGTTTTTCTGCATCAAAAAATGTTTAACGCTTAAATTTTAAAAAATTATTTAAGTGATTTAAATTAATAAAAATAAAATATAAACAAAGTGCAATACCCCTAAAGCTGAGTTTCGATTTCATTAGAATCCATTCTCAACGAACTATTCAACTGAAGACTATTCATTTACAGACGCTTATCAATCATTTCTTGGACAATATTTTTCAAGTCATGAGAAAATGGTGTGACGTGTGTTTTCCAAATTCCATGCAATTTTGAATAAAATATACTCCATAGGCTCTACGAATTATAGAAGCTCAACTTTGAAAACACTATCTCTCTATCTTTCTACCAACCTATATATATTAGGTTGGGGAAAAAGAAATCCATTATTTTTACGTGAACTTTATGTAACTTCTTTTGGATTCACTTTGTAAAAAGGTATAAAACAGCTTTCATGTAGATTTTTAGGTCTTGCGCGTTACTACTGCTGACATGCGGTTAACTTCGATCATTTTTGATATTTCATAGACATTTTCGACGATGCTGTATCCACATGCGAGGTGCATCTCTAACATCAAAAATACCCGAAGGGAATCGACGAAACAAAAATTGTACGTAACTGGTTATTACAGTCTTATATAGGATGATAAACACCTTTCACAATTTTAGCCACCCTGCTATCTTTTTCGCCGTTACAAGAGAAAAACGAAAATGTATCGAATTTTCTGTTTGTTGTCTTCCATTTTTAAAACCTTGTACTCGTAACTGAATTAATAAAACAAAAAACCGTAAGAGGATATTTTAGTGTCAAATGTAACCTTTCCAACGAGCATAAATCTGAAATTGTTTGATATATACCTCACGAGATATCGATCACTACAGAGGTCTTTCAAAAAAATAATCGATTACTTTTTCCCCAAACTAATATATATATAGCTGAATACTCCAAAACTCCAAAACAATTATCTCTACAAAACAAAAAGTGAAGAAAATAATGAAATAATATATATCATTTTTTCTTAAATAAAGCTATTTATGCTATTTATATATTTTTTTGTTATGGCATTAACATTATAAGAGAATTTATATATTCTGAATACATATAATTATATATTATAGAAGCTTTGATATTAAATTTTAATAAAATTCAGGAATTGGAGTTAATTATTTTTTACTTACTTATTTATTTTATTTTATTATTATTATTATTATTATTTTTTTTTTGGTGAGTGAAGCATTTATATTTATACTGATTGAGAAAGTTAGGGAAACAAAAAAAAAAGGTGAAAAAAGTTCTTGCGTATCAGTTATGAAAGGGTACATGAATTGAGTACATCGATTAAAAACACAGAAAGAAAAAATTGTGTGAAAATTAGAATAAGAAATTTTATTTTCTGGTTTTGTTTTTCCCTCAATGGTAAATTTTTTGTTTTTGCTCTTGAGAGTTTATTAAATTGCAAAATGCTGCTTAAAGTATATTTAAAACCGTTAAGGACAAATAAACTCTAAGTGGAAATCGAATTGTTGAACCGAAGGCCTAACCAATCCTCTGTCAGAGAGATTTCAAATTTTGGAATTATATATATATATATATTAAAAAAAAAAACAAAAAAAAAAACAAAAAAAAAAAAACATGAAAAAATACTTCAGGGAAACAATGTGGTTACATATAAATGAAAAAAGTGTATAGCTTTCTCTTACCAAGGCCTAATGGTAGGATAGATCTTTAAAGCACGGAAGGTTCCGGTTACAATCGGAGTCACGTTTTAACAAGAATAAATGGAAGTTTTGACATTACATAGTGGGTAGCCTAAAGTACTACGATATTTTAATATTTCCCGCGCAATTTGCCTTATGAGAGGACTTCTGGTAGATAGTTAGTCATATTCACTTGTCACAAGGGAAAAAACCGGAAAAATTTAAACATCCACAGGCTTGCCTGCAGAGTCATTTCCAGTTATTCACAATAATTGGGACTGAACACGAGATTTTCACTCAGCAAAGCGCTGTCCTATCACTAGGCCATGCTGAGATTACGGGAGATGTATGCTGCTCTGGTCCCTTCAATATTCACGTTGATGGGGATGGGTGATTTAGAGTTTTCCGAGTTTCTTCTTTTGAGACACATAAATAAAGCCCACTGTGAATGGAAAGGCAACTAAACTGTCGATTATGTGGTGTCAAAATTCACTGTTTGCAGTTGATGCAAGACGTTTAATATGTTATGTGTTACCCTGAAAGAGTTAAAAGTGCTGCTAACTGGATTCGTATGGATGAAATGAGGTTACCGAAGAGACTTTAAGGAACACTATTCCATTCTTAAAGTCCCTAAGTCCTGGAGAGTTGGCCTCATCGTGACATAGAAGTAGCTTTGGTGAGGAAGAAGATGATGCTATCTCTTTAGGAGTATTCGGTAGTTACTTAAATTTTTTTAGGATTTCCTTTCTTTTGATTCACATAAAACTGCTGTCTTTTATTTATAAATAGTACTTCTGAAAGGAGGTATATGTAGTAGAAGTTCAAAGGCTTTACAACTTTCGTCTTTAATAGTATTCAGTCGCAATCTGATGATTTAAGGGGCTCCAATTAATTCTATTACAAATAAATTGTCGATCAATCGAACAGTCATTCATTTAGTTGCATTAGTGCCGATAATTTTCTGTAGGATATTTAAGACTTTTCATTCTTGTTATTGTAATATTGTACTCTTTAAGAAAATAATCTCTAGTGCGTAAATGGTTACAAACACAATATACATACATTTATTTTTAAATTTCAATGTATGGTCGAGTGATAAGGAATCCCTGGAGAAATTTTCTTTACAAGCCAGTTAAGAAAAGTGGCATATGTTTGCTAACCCTTCATACACATACCAAGCGCCTTTCTTTCTGATCCTCTGAATGACTATTCGTGTCAAAGTTCCTAGAAAATTAAAGATTTTAATCACGCTGCAACACATCATTCAAGTCTGTCTTAAGACAGGCTTCACATACTCAGTCGAATTTATATCAGGAGAACATGATATCCTCTTCATACGTTATATATTTCAGCTTCAAGCATGTTTTCCACAAGACAAGCAGAATGAATTATTGGATTATTGAGCATTGAAAGAAAGGAATTTTCAATGGCTGTAACATAAGATGGAACATGAAATCTTAATACATAATCTTCATGATTTGGAGGAGCATATGGCTCAACTTTACTAATTTCAGCTAATACCATTAATCACACCTGATCTGTAATATGTCCTCTTCCGAATTTTTTTTCCAAGTGATCCTTTTTTACCATACCAAAATAAATCTACTATTATATCCCTAACTCGGACTCGTCAGTAAATAGCCTTTGAATGCAATCATTTTGCGTCCATTTCGATGCAAGTTATCTACATTCTCCTTTCGCACAGTGTTTTGAGGTTAATAGAATAATATTGGTTTATAAAGTCTGTCCAAAAAACTGTCTTTGTGGCTTAATAAAGTTTCCTATACTATCTCAACGAATTATGAATGAATGTTTCGTGGAATGCGTGTCACCATCTCGACACTGTTTGTCATAAGCTACGTTGTCATGCCTTGTGACAAATTTTATTTTCAAATCACACTTTCTCAAAAGAAAAATTTAGAAACTAAATTTCACAATGAAGTTATAAAAGAAAATAAGTTTCAGTAAAATCACGAAATATTTTGTTGTAACAGTCATAGCCTATCATTTCATAGGACACTGATAATTTTGTCTGGCGTCTGATAATTTTGTCTGGTCTTTGACGTCTAATAAAATGGGTTTTGTGGAATCGATTCCACACCTCTGAATGACACTTCTTGCCATAAATCATGTTTTGAGACTTTTTTAAGTCACGTTTTATCTAAACAAAAATTGAACTGATTTTCAGAAGCCTCTGTAAAAAGCAGCAGCTTCGATGAAATCACCAAATGTTTGTCTCTACGAGCGGCTAACAGGATGCACGTCTCATCATTTACTGTGATAGAATATAGAGGACTTTGCTTTGATCGAAGTCTAACATTTTCTTTCTTGAACTCGATTTCACAGTTTTGAATTAATACTCTTTTCCATAAATCACACTGTTGAGACATTTACATATCACATTTCCTCACAATAAAAACTGAATAATTGAATTTGAATATTGAGACAGTAAAAAATAATATTCTCTGGAATCACAAAATGTTTCGCTTCAAAGATCTTTTAAGAGGATACATCGCTTTCTCATTACTTGTGTATTATTTTTTTTAAATTTATGTTCATTTTTTGTACACAAGGGCTAACTGAACTACAGTTTAAAATATATTTTTGATCACAACGAACATCAAATCTCAAAGGGGAATTTGGACCAATGAACTGTATAACTGAAGGCTTCAGTGTTAATCATTTAGTCATTATTTACTGCGATAGGACGTAGACGACATTGTCTTGATCAACATCTAACGTTATCTGTTTCTTGGAATGATTTTCAAGCCTTGAAATGACACTCCTTTCCATAAATCATGATATCGAGACATTTACATGTCACGTTTTCTTAAAATAAATTTTAAAAGTTGTATTTCACAACCGTGTCAGCGAAAATAAAACTTCTTCGAAATCACGAAATGTTTTGTCTCGAGATATAGATATAGCATTCGCCATTTCCTGTGGCAGAATCTACACGAGTTCGTCTCGATCGACGTCTACCATTCTGTTTCTTGGAATAGATTTGACAGCATTTAAATTGCATTCCTTGCCATAAACCAAACTGTTGTGACATTCTCAAGTCACGTTTTCGCAAAACAAAATTTGAACAATTGAATTTCACAACCAAGCCACAAAAAAAAATCGCTTCTACGAAATCAAGTTTTCTGTAAGTTTTTATCATTTTTCTGAGTTTTTACGTTATGAAAGTTGATTTTCATATGAAGCCATTTTATTCTTTAAATTATTATTTATTTCACGTTGGTTATTTGGAAATATTTGAGTAATTTTACTGAAGCACGTGTTCATTAACTTTTCAAACAGTAATAATATATGTATTTGTGTGTATTTACATTATAAAGGAAGACAGAATAATATTATAATAAAAAAACTTGGATTTTTATAAGCAATTGATTTATTAGTTGCTCAACGGTCACTTTCTGCGCACTAGGGTATAACTAGATCTTAATCTATGATTTAAAGAAGATCCAAGTGGATCCACTATAAACAGTCAAGCTCAGGGTAGGACTCGAATCGACGAACTGTTGAACTAAAGGCAAGAACACAAACCACTCGGCAAATTTTTTAGAGTAATACAAGAAATTTGTGGAAAATATTTCCAGTTTGAGAATTGGAACATGCAAATATTATCTACGTCAAATAACTATTTATGGACAAAAGCATTATATATATATATATATAGATTTATGCTCGTTGGGGAAGGTGACGTTTCGTAATAAAAAATTATTTTGCGGATTCATGGTTGGTCTGTTCAATTGTGAGCTACGGAGTGTTAAAAATAGAAATCATCAAAAGGAAAATTCGGTATATTTTGCAGTTTTTCTTTGATAAAGGTAAACAAACCAGGTAGCTGAAATTGTGTAACGTGTTTATATATATATATATATATATATATATATATCGTCCCGATACTGTAACAGCCAATTATAAAGACTACGTGGATTCCATTCAGGTATTTTTGATGTTACTGAATAACCTCACACAAGTAGGCCTGTTGAAAAAAATGTCGATAAAAAACAGAAATGATCGAAATTGGCCAGAATGTTATCAGTCGTAGCATCAATAGGAACAAAAAATCGATGCTAAATCAAATAAATGATTATGCGATAATGTTCGCTTATAAGTATTTTACACGTGACTTTCAAATTAATGTCGAGATTAAAAATTTTTAAAATAAAATTACTTCAAACTTCTGAAAATTTGATACTTCTGAATACAACAAAACCCTAAAAATACGTGGTGTAAAATAACTGCTTTTTTTATCTGGTGTTTTTTAAGATATGATTTATCATAATTATAACTGCTGAACTTACAGCATGAATTCATCCCAAGTTGTTCTTATCAGTTTTTAAGAGTATTGAATTTTATGATTAAATGGGAAAAGTTGATAATTTAATGTAATCAAAGAAGAAGTATAAAATACTTGATTGAAAGAATTACCTTAAATTTTATATTAATTGACATGGTTGAATTCGTTAGGAACATAATTTTTTTTCAAAAATTGTGTTGTCAATATTTTGAACTCTTTTGTGATTCATTCTTTTGTTTAAATAATATTTGACATACTTCTCTTGTTATATGTTATGATGTATAGTTGCTGTGTTAATACATAGGAAACATGAACTAATAAGTATAAGTGAAGCATTGAAAAATTGAAATTTATATACAATTTCAACAAATATAATAACATTTATTATGAATTCCTATTTATTATGAAACCCTTAATAATACTGTAGTTTGGTTACAATCATTGCATTTTTATGCATAAAATAATGTACTTGAGCATATTTTTAACGATTTGAACATCTGACAATTGACCTTTATATGATACATTATATACATGAAATAAATAATTATAATATCAATGATTGAAGTGACATGTACATTTTAAATTAAACGAGATTATAAATACAGTTTCTTTTTGCTAAAACTATCACAAAATACCATTTGAATGAATTAATTTCAAAAATGAAAAACAAAAACAAATCTTTAAATGAAACAACAAATATCAAATTATGTGCATTACAATATTTTCAAAATATAGATTTAAAACAATAGAAGTTATAGCAAGCAATAAAATATACAATTCAACAATATTTTTTTAATTTCATGGTGTAAGAAAAATACTATAAAAAATTTGTAATTCGTTTTAATATCAATTATCAGTACCTGTAATTTGACATTGTGAAAGATTTAAAATATGAAAGATATATATTTGAAGTATTTGTGTGTATCATGATCAAAACAGTGTAATGGAACTCTGTGTCAAAAAATTTAACACAGTAACAGACTTCTAAATACATAAAAATGGAAATTTTTAAAAATTAAATTTTTTAAAATTAATTAATAGTATAAAAAATGATTAGTTTTTGTGCTTAATATTAATAACAAATTCCATTATTTTTGCATACTGACTTATTATAAATTTTGTATAAGCAGAATTTAAAAATATTTAAATGAAAATATTTTCTTAAATTAAAAAAAATAATAATTTTAAAAAAATGAAACATTTAGTATATGCTTCAGTTTTAAAAAAAATATAAACTTAAACTACTAATATTTTTATAATAAAAATTTAAATTATTTTTAGCTTTACAATATATTTAAAATTTAATTTAAATTATACAATATTTTTGTAATTTATTTCATAAATTGAATCACTATCTTCTATTCAATACAAAATGCAAACACAGAATTAATTATAAACAAGATAAATTCTCATTTCTCCCAAATACTAAATTTGAATACTGACATCGAAATCTAACAGATTTTAAAATATG
The DNA here is from genome assembly GCA_026290005.1 of Latrodectus geometricus. Taxonomy (NCBI): domain Eukaryota; kingdom Metazoa; phylum Arthropoda; class Arachnida; order Araneae; family Theridiidae; genus Latrodectus; species Latrodectus geometricus. The sequence continues at coordinate 601,390 of JAPDSC010117388.1, forward strand.
TAGTCATACAAAATACATATTAACATATATAAGATTGTAAATATTTAAGTTATATATGAATATACAAAATATAATATATAGAGATGAGGAAACATTTAGTTACTTGGTGGGTGCAAAATACCAAAAACTAATTTTTTTTAATTTCTAGAGATGCAAGTAATTAATTACATGTTGAAGAGTGTTCACTTTCCCATTTTTTACCCTATAAAGTCAAAGCATTTATCATATTAGTATCGTCGCTTAAGAGTGATAAATTTAATTTAAAAATATTATTACATCAAAACTCTGCCTCAACAAGCAATGTTAACTCTCGTTGAATCTGATCTCATGAAATCAAAAGTTTCTGTTATCAGTGAATGCAAGACTTGCTTATTTTTAAGAATATAAATAAATAATATAATTTCTGCATTTACAAATAAACACTTTTATAGGTTAAACAATTTCAGTCTATCACAATTCAGCTTTACACTGATACTTAATCCACAAAATTTAATAAAAAGGGGTAATGCAGTAACGAATGTTTCTCATGACAAGAATTTTGTTGCAACCTTTTGTTGCATTTGTCTAACAACCTCGTCGAGTGGCTAGTTCTTAAAAAAATGCTTATTTTCCAAGTGTGTTGTATGACACGTCTTTCCATTTCATGACATATCTCATATGATATATCTTTTTTGTGTCATATATGATTTGGCAAATAAGTTTTTAAAATTTCTGAAATTTCTTCAGCTAAAATTGGAAAAAAAATTTTCTTTTTGATTTTAAGAACAGGAACATTCAGAAACGGACATATTTGGGAGATTGCTAATCACTTTGACTCCAGATTCATCAGTATATATAATGGAGAGAGGTTTATATACTTTTGGAGTACAGTGAACAGATTCGTTCATTTCTTTTTTCTTACCCATCATCAGAATCATGATGGTTGAGTGATGTTTTTCAGCCAAATCCATTCTGTTCTTACAAGATCCCTTACAAATATTGGCGCTGTAACCTTCTGGCTGTACAATCCAGCTATCCCACCCAATTTCACTGAAGGATACGTACAAATTTTTCACGCAGCAAATATTCGAATCCTGTTGGCAACCACCCGTTGATCGCTTAGTTCTTGTTTCTTGATGGATCACTAAAAACGGATTTTTATTCATTCCGATTTCCAAAGGAACTTCCATTTCAGAAGAAACTTCTAAGTCCAGAATACTCGATGAGGTACTATTCAACAACACGGATGCATCTAATCTTATCCAACCATCAGAATTGGACTGATTCAGGATTTGAAAACTGTGTTTGATCAATCCAGATTCTATTAAACTCATTTGAAATTTCTCCACATTTTTCTTCTTAAACAGCCAAATTTCAGTATTCGTATTCCTTTCTAGTAAATTTTTCAAATTGATTTGAAATCGCAAGCAGTGTTCTCCTCGATCAAAGCAAGTGTTAGGAACTGTAAAGAAATTTTGTAAAAATTAGAAGAATAGCTTTAAAAATAGAATTTTGTTATTCAAGCAATAAAAATTAAAATTGCACTCTTTGAAAATTTACTATTCGAAACAAATTTTTATATTAATTTTAGATAATAATTTATATAGGCCGATCCTTAAGGGACATATCTAGCGATCTGAAATACCCAAAATCGACAGTGGCCTATGTGATTAAAAAGTGGAAGGTGAGCGATGATTGTCGGAATGTGCCCCGAGTCGGCAGACATATGAAACTGGGAGCTAGAGACAGACGAGTGCTGTCCAGAGAAATTCGGAAGAACCGCATCTAGTCAATGGCCCTCATCCGCGAGGAGTTTCAACAGGCATTTGATAGTATTGCTTCAATGAATACCATCCGTAAAGAAGCACATCTGCTTGGTTTTCATGGTCGTGCTGCGGCCCATAAGCCTTTGATCATAAAGTCAAACGACGCTGTTCAGTTAATGTCGTGCAAAGCACATCGAAATTGGACCGTAGATCAGTGGAAATGGATTCTCTGGAGTAACGAATCAAATTTCACCCTTTACCGTTCGGGTGGCAGGGTCTGGGTCTGGAATCTGAATGGGGAACGTCTCCGGTCAGAATGCATTGTGCCAACAGTCACGTTCGGCGAAGGTGGCATTATGGTATGGGGGTGTTTCTCCTGGTATGGACTGGAACCCTTGGTCCCCAGTCATAGTAAGTGGAAAACAATACCACCAGCTGTAATACAAAGACTTGTGGAAAGTATGCCCCGGAGAGTTCACGCTGTAATTGCCTCTCATGGAGGCTCTACCAACTATTGATTTTGAATAAAGTTAGCTTTTCTTTTCTGTCACAGGTGTCCAAATACATA